>SJYC01131715.1:0-14354 GCA_006408675.1 Madoqua kirkii
GTTTCAGTGTGTCTGCCCTCTGATGCCCTCTTGCAACACCTACCATCTTGCTTGGGTTTTTCTTACCTTGGGCGTGGTGTATCTCTTCACGGCTGCTCCAAGAAAGTACAGCCACTGTTCCTTACCTTGGATGAGGTGTATCTCCTCCCACCGCCCTTCCTGACCTTCAGTGTGGGATGGCTCCTCTAGGTCCTCCTGCACCCACACAGCCACCACTCCTTGGACATACATGATAGCAGAGTTTGGACTGCTTCATTTTGCCTGATCTTTGCTTTCTAGATTGTTTTGTGTTTTCTCTAATTAGTGGGACTTGAAGGTCCATACAGGCCTTAGGCAAAAGCCAATATGACTGAACCAATGACACAGTGACTGATTTATATTTTGTTAAAAAGTCTAATGTGAGAGATCTGGAAAGCTTATCTTAAAAAAAAAAAAAAGTAAAATTGCTTTAGGTCCATGTTAAAAACTAGAATGTCATCCCATTTAAACTTCAACTAATGGTTAGTATTTGTTGGTTGACCAGTTAGATGTGAAATAACCTAAATAAAACACTTCACTATACAAGTAGTATATATTTTGATTTTATAAAAGTTTCTTATACTTTAAATCCAAAAGACATAGAAAAGTCTTAACAAATGATGTATTTGTATTAAATACTGAAAAGTTCTGTAATAAAGTAGAGATGGTAGCTGTTAGAGATGGTGACTAAAGAAGCATGAGTATGAAATAATGAAAGTTACTCCTGCCCCACACACCCACAAGCAAGGAGAACTCAGAACTTCATACATATTACAAAAATACGGGTTAAAAATATTTTTGGAACTCTTCTTTGGAATTGTTTTCAGAGCCAGACTGGAAAACTATCTTAATATTATAAAGGTCGAAAATAGAAAGGATAGAAACAGTAGTTGGTAAACCTACTTTAGTAACAGAGTTTGGTTATAGAAAGACTTCCAACCATTTTCAAATTAACTGTATTCTCAAAGGATAACAGTATGCCAGAAAGGATTGTGCCACAGGATCAGAAGACAATTCCAAAAGTCTTCCAAAAATGTTTGCGAGCACAGGCAATGTTAGAGTAAGTGTGTAGCCTCGCTTGTGACAAATTTGAAAGTATCATCATTAAATACATAATTTCAGGTTTGTTTGCATAATAAAACTATCACATTATCATATACTTATATTTCATGTAGTTACAATGATATGAAGTATTTATACTGTTTGGCAGAAATTATAGGAAAGAGTCATTTATATTATTGGCTCCAAAAGCATCTGTAGATTGAAGCACTGATGATAATAATAACAAAACACTAACATTAGCTTCTACTGGGAGCAAGATGCTATGCTAAGCACATTATATATACTAGTTCATTTAATCCTAATAAAATCTATTTTTTACATATGAGGAAACTAGTGCATAGAGAGGGTGAGTGACTTGTCCCAATTACAGATGTACCAACTCACAAAGCTGGGATTTGAACCCAGTCAGCCTGGCTCTAGGGCCCATGCTCTTAACCACTGCACTGGCTTCTCATTGGTGATTCCACAAGGTAGAGTTTGGTTAATATTTAAATGTGGCATTTCATATTTTTCATGAATTGGTGACTTATGGCCTATACAAAGCAATTTACGTTAAGTATTTTCAGTTTTGACAAAATGTAAAGGCAACAGTATGATGTATGTAGACAAACTGACTTAATGTTATTGCACTGCAACAGGGAAGTTCAGTTCAGTCACTCAGTTGTGTCTGACTCTTTGTGACCCCATGGACTGCAGCATGCCAGGCCTCCCTCCATCACCAATGCCCGGAGTTTACCCATACTCACTTCCATTAAGTTGATGCCATCCAACCATCTCATTCTCTGATGTCCCCTTCTACTCAGGTCTTCAGTCTTTTCCAGCATCAGGGTCTTTTCAGTTGAGACAGCTCTTCACATCAGGTGGCCAAAGTATTGGAGTTTCAGCTTCAACACCAGTCCTTCCAGTGAATATTCAGGACTGATTTTCTTTAGGATGGACTGGTTGGATCTCCTTGCAGTCCAAGGGACTCTCAAGAGTCTTCTCCAACACCACCGTTCAAAAGCATCAATTCTTTGGCAACAGGGAAAGGTTTTTTAAAATGTTAAAAATACTATTAATCTTTAGAGGCACTTGATCTCATGCATCAGTTCTTTTATCTGGGGAATTAATAGGACTCTTAAGTTTATTCTAAAAGTCTGCATTTGTTTTTTGTGTTTCAAGGACGTCTTTTCATTTTACCTATAAGTAGTGGAGAAAGTATGGGATATTAGGCCCTAAAGTAGATTTACTTTAAAGGCAGGAGGAAAAGTGAGTTTTATTTTATGTTTACTATAGCCAATAATAAAAATGATATTTATGTAAGAATTAATTTCTTTTTTCAGAAAGACTCTACTATTGGCTCGCCAGCTTAAAGACAGAGCTATAGAAGCACAGTCTTGCTACAGTCTTGGAAACACATATACTTTACTTCAAGACTATGAGAAGGCCATTGATTATCATCTGAAGCACTTAACAATTGCTCAGGAGCTTAATGATAGGTAAGTTCTACACCTTTTTATTGTTGTTATGATAAATACAGATATATTGTTGAATCCCTAGAATTTTTACTTTTCTTTTTTGGTTTGCTTTGTTTTAATTTCTTTATAAGGTATCTTCTCTGTTTCAGTAGCATTCTGTGTATGCTAGCATATGTTTTGAAGGGCTAGCACATATTAGAGGATTTGACTGGTTCCATATAATCTTGAACCAAGATCAGTAAATAGGTCACAAACTCACATGCCTGCAACGGTCCTCTCATGCATCAGTTCTTTTATCTGGGGAATTAATAGGACTCTTAAGTTTATTCTAAAAGTCTGCATTTGTTTTTTGTGTTTCAAGGACGTCTTTTCATTTTACCTATAAGTAGTGGAGAAAGTATGGGATATTAGGCCCTAAAGTAGATTTACTTTAAAGGCAGGAGGAAAAGTGAGTTTTATTTTATGTTTACTATAGCCAATAATAAAAATGATATTTATGTAAGAATTAATTTCTTTTTTCAGAAAGACTCTACTATTGGCTCGCCAGCTTAAAGACAGAGCTATAGAAGCACAGTCTTGCTACAGTCTTGGAAACACATATACTTTACTTCAAGACTATGAGAAGGCCATGATTATCATCTGAAGCACTTAACAATTGCTCAGGAGCTTAATGATAGGTAAGTTCTACACCTTTTTATTGTTGTTATGATAAATACAGATATATTGTTGAATCCCTAGAATTTTTACTTTTCTTTTTTGGTTTGCTTTGTTTTAATTTCTTTATAAGGTATCTTCTCTGTTTCAGTAGCATTCTGTGTATGCTAGCATATGTTTTGAAGGGCTAGCACATATTAGAGGATTTGACTGGTTCCATATAATCTTGAACCAAGATCAGTAAATAGGTCACAAACTCACATGCCTGCAACGGTCCTCCTGACTAGATCAGTGTGGAAATTGTGGTGAAATTCGATATTACTCCTAATGTTAAGGGGACAGCTGCTATTTCACTCCAGCTAAGTGTCACAGGCCAGGAATGAGGATCCAAAGCCACCTCTTTTTTTCAAGAGAAGGGAGGAATTCTGAGTTTTATATAAAATATCCTAATTTTTAAATGCTGATGGCTAATTCTTTTTTTTTTTTTAATCTATATGAAAAAGCAGAATTTTTGTGCAGGACTTTAGTTTCTGACATTTGCTTTAAATAGGATAGATTTTTATTTCAGTGTGAAGAATTCTATATAGTTATTTAAAATGAAGTATGCTAATTCAAGAGGTAGTGAGTTCTATCTTCCTTGTGGTGAGTGATTACCCGGTAAGGCTGTCATAGAAAGAAAATGGGGTATTTGAATTACAAGACCTATCCCTGGGACTTTATTTATAACACACTACATGTTTAAAAAGGATCTTTTCCATTTTAAAATTTGACTCTGAGTTCAGTATTATCTGGATATTTTAACACAGTTATCCCTTGGTATCTATGGTGGTTAAGATTCCAGGACACCTGTTGATACCAAAATCCACGGAGACTCAAGTCTTGTGTAAAACGGTGTAGTTTGGCCGGCCCTCCATATCCAGGAGCTTCTCAGATCATGGTTGAATCCCCAGATGCAGAACCTGAAGCAGACCAACTGTATAGCTCTAGCATTATGATAGTTGTTCTTTATAAGAAAGACCAAATAGATTCAAAGAATTGTTTTATACCTTTAATTACTACTTGATAGATTTTATTCTTCACACCAACTTCCTTTAAGATAACTATATGTTAACTTTGAATTATTTTGTAGAATTGGTGAAGGAAGAGCATGTTGGAGCTTAGGAAATGCATACACAGCTCTAGGAAATCATGACCAAGCGATGCATTTTGCTGAAAAACACTTGGAAATTTCAAGAGAGGTATGAAACCAAAAAATGGTTATCTGTGCTATTGTGATTCACAGATCTGCAGCCCTATTGTTTCTCTAGAATCCTGCTATATGACCGAGTAATAAATTTAATTATATATTGCTCCCTAGGCATAAGAACTGAAAGCATTTTAAGATACAGATCAGAGGTATGTGTGCACTGGCCTTGATGTAGCATAGAGGAGTGAGGATTACTGGCCTATCTCCACTGTCCCCCATCTCTATGTGGAAAAGGAGCATGGTACGAAAGGAAGAAGACGGCTTTTAGAATCAAGGACTGCTTCCTGTTACAGTTCTGCCATTTGCTGGCTGTTTGAGCTTGGAAACCTTTTCTGAGCATCATTTCTTTCATCTGTAAAATGAGAATAGTAACTGCTTTGCAAATTGTTGTAAGGATTAGAGATAAAGTATATAAAAGTGCCCAGTATAATGTCTAGTGCTGGTTTAATACTGTTACTGCAGTATGGAAATAAATATTATAAGGAAATTTTATTCATGCGATGCCAAGTTAACATGTCACAGAATAACCTACATTATTATTTAGTTGATCACAGAGATTGAGAGTAGTCTAATATTTAGAGGAGAACTGATAGAATATATTCATCAGTCCTACGCCATTGTTTAGAAACTTTCCTTTTCTTTCTTCTTTAAAATAGTATTAATGGAAAAAACCATTTCATTCATAGTATTATAATTCTAAAATAACTTTTCATTTCTCCGTATTTTCTTCCAGTTTTAGGTTCACAGTATTTTCAACTAATCTTCACCATTCTTTACTTTAAATACTACTCTAAATATAAAAATAAATGCTTGTGATTATAGGTTGGAGATAGAAGTGGTGAGCTTACAGCACGTCTGAATCTCTCAGACCTTCAAATGGTTCTTGGTCTGAGCTACAGCACAAACAATTCAATGATATCGGAAAATATTGAAATTGATAACAGTTTGCATGGTAAGTGTTAGGTCTTCAAAACCCAATTTCTTTATCCTTAAGATTTATATTTGAATTACTTATCTCAAGTTTAGCATATCCAGAAAGATATATAACATAGGAACTTTTTATACCTTTTTGCTTTACCACTGTCTCATTAATTTATCAGTATACCCTATTTTATAGCTTTTATCATGAATATGGTGAAGGTATAGTTTTTTTGTAAAAATGCATTTAAATTCTGTATCTGTAGGCTGGTTCAAAAATTTATAAACTTGAAGAAACAAAAATTTTAAATTTTACCTATTTAACCTTTTAAATTTCAAATGTCTTCACATATTTAACATTTGTTTAGGTTTTTTCCCCTCATTTCATTTCTAAGGGAAAAATCTCCTAGGATTTTTTTTTTTTAAATTCATAAAACCTAGAAATTTTCTTTAGATGCTGATTTGGTTTTGATGTTGTCACAGGAAAAAATATGCTACTGTTTCTAAGTGGAAAAAAACCCTTTTGATTAAAAAATAAAAACAAGGTTAGAATCACAGTTTTGAATACCATTTATATTTAATTTTATGTGAGTTCCATTAAACATTCAGCTTAGGCTTTAAAAATTCTCAGTCTGAAAAAAATTACTGATACAGATATGTTTTGAACTTGAAAGTCAGTGAAAAATCTAGCTTTTATCTTTGCAATATCTTCCTCTAACCCATAAAAGAAAAGCAAGAAGGAAAAGAAAGAATTAGTGGCTAGTTACTGATTAAGACTTTGAAAGAACATTTAGTTGAAAAATGATAGTGAAGTATGATGAACAGTATGGTAAACTCAACTGTGTACTTTGTAATTGAATAATGGACTAAAAGGTTTTCCTGTTTAATTTTCAAGTAGGTTAAGTCGTAATAGCTTCTCATATTTTAACAAATGATCACGTGTCCTCATGGATCCCTCTAGCTATAGATCAATTCCTTTGTTCCCCTCTATGACAAAACTTGAAAACAGTATCACTGTTCCTTGTCATATTCTCCTCCCATTCTCTCTTCAGCCCACGGGACTCTTACTTAGAGTCACTGGACTCTTGACTTTGGCCCCATGATGACACTAAGACCTTTTCAAGGGACCAGAGACCTCCATTTTACCAAATACAATGGTCAGTTTTAGATGTCAGCTTATTTGATTTCTCAGCAGTATTTCCTACAGCTGATCATTGCCTCTTCAAATACGTCATTCATTTGGCCTCCAGGATTAACTTCTTTCTGGTTTGCCTCCACCTCACTTGACCACCCATCTTCATAACTCGACTCTCTTTCTCATGTTTCCATCCTTGACATCTGTAGTGCCTGGGGTTTGGTTGCTGACCTTTTCTCTTTCCTCTTTCCTTTTCTAATTTTGCCTATCCATATCCTTCCTTCCTTCCTTCCTAATGTTACCCTTCCCTCTCTTATCCTACACTCTAGATCCATGCTAATAGAACTTTCTGTGAAGATTAAAATGTTCTGTATCTGTGCTGTCAACTAGAATAGCCTCTAGTCATATGTAGCTTTGAGCACTTAAAATGTGGCTAGTGCAAAAAGAAATGAATTTTAAAATACTGTTTAAAGTCTTTAAAGCCACATATGGCTAGTGGCTAAAGGCTCCCCTGGTGGCTCAGATGGTGGCTCCACCTGCAATGCTGGAGACCTAGGTTCCATCCCCTGGAGAAGGAAATGGTAACTCACTCCGGTATTCTTGCCTGGGAAATCTCATGCACATAGGAGCCTATTGGGCTACAATCCATGGAGTCTCAAGGATCAGACATGACTTAGCGATTAAACCACCTAAATGTCTATTTAGATTTTTTGCCCACTTTTTGACTGGGTTGTTTGTTTTTTCTGGTATTGCATTGCATGAGCTGCTTGTGTATTTGGAAACTAACCCTTTGTCAGTTGTTTCATTTGCTATTATTGAAGAGGGCTGTCTTTTCACCTTGTCTGTAGTTTCCTGTGCTGTGCAAAAGCTGTTAAGTTTAATCAGGTCCCACGTGTTTATTTTTGCTTTTGTTTCCATTATTCTAGGAGGCGAGTCAGAGGATCTTGCTGTGATTTATGTCCTACAGTGTTCTGCCTGTGTTTTCCTCTAAGGGTTTTATAGTTTCTGGTCTTACATTTAGGTCTTTAAACCATTTTGAGTTTTTCTTTGTGCATGGTGTTAGGAAGTGTCTAATTTCATTCTGTTACATGTAGCTGTTCAGTGTTCCCAGCACCACTTATTGAAGAGACTGTCTTTTCCTCATTATATATTCTTGCTTCCTTTGTCAAAGATAAGGTGTGTGGGTGTGTCTCTGGGCTTTCTATCTTGTTCCATTGGTCTATATTTCTGTCTTTGTATACTCTCTTGATGACTGTAGCTTTGTGGTATAATCTGAAGTCAGGAAGTTGATTACTCCAGCTCCATTCTTCTTTCTCAAGACTGCTTTGGCTAGTCAGGGTCTTTTGTGTTTCCATACAAATTGTAAAATGTTTTGTTCTAGTTCTGTGAAAAATACCACTGGTAATTTGATAGGGATTGCACTGAATCTATAGACTCATTTGGTAGTATAGTCATTTTCACAATGACTCAATAGTTTTCACAGGCTCAATAGCTGAGGCACATGGGCTTAGTTGCTCTGCCACATGTGGGATCTTCCTGGACCAGGGATCATACCTGTGTATCCTGCTTTGGCAGGTGGATTCTTTACCACTGAGCCACCAGGAAAGCCCAAGAGAATTTTTAAAAACTGAAAAAATTAAGTTAAAGACTAACAAATCTACAGCAAGATTATTTGAGGGGAAAAAAAAAGAGAAAGAAGGGATATAATGTAGATGCAGCAGACATTATAAAGAGATTATCCTGAATAGTTTTATTTGAAAACCTATAAGAAATGGACAATTTCCAAAAAAAAAAAAAAAAAACCTTACCAAAACTGAATCTAGAAAAATCTAATGGTAGAATGTAATGTGAATGGATGACATCACTAATGCCTAAAACCATAGAGAAATTTGGTCCATTATTTAAAATCCTTCCACTGAGAAAATACCTGCCAAGGGGATTTTACAGTGTGATCTCCCAAACATTTAAGAAAATTGATTCCAACCTTCTGTAAAATTATATAGGTAACTGGAAAAGTAGAACACTATTGGTCTTTCTGAAAAGAGTATAACCTTGGTATCCAAACTAGACAAGAACAATATATATAAGAAAGGGAAATTACAGGCAAATTTTTACTCATGAACATAGATGGAAAAATTCTAAACAAAATATTAGCAAACCAAGCCCACAATGTATTTAAAATAAACAGGAATTCAAGTGGACTGAATACCAGGAAATCAATTAATATTCAATTCAGTTCAGTCGCTCAGTCGTGTCTGACTCTTTGTGACCCCATGGATTGCAGCATGTCAGGCCTCCCTGTCCATCACCAGCTCCCGGAGTTCACTCAGACTCACGTCCATCGGGTCGGTGATGCCATCCAGCCATCTCATCCTCTGTCATCCCCTTCTCCTCCTGCCCCCAGTCCCTCCCAGCATCAGAGTCTTCTCCAGTGAGTCAGATTCTTTGCATGAGGTGGCCAAAGTACTGGAGTTTCAGCTTTAGCATCATTCCTTCCAGGTCTCCTTTAGAATGGACTGATTGGATCTCCTTGCAGTCCAAGAGACTCTCAAGAGTCTTCTCCAAAGTAACACCACAGTCCAAAAGCATCTTGGCACTCAGCTTTCTTCACAGTCTAACTCTCACATCCATACATGATATATTAGTAAACACAATAAAGAAGAAAATAGCTCAAATATCCAAATATGTCAGTAATTCTATTCAATGTAAATGTTCCATTTAAAGGACAGGAGTATCCAATTGGTAAAAGAGCAAAATCCAACCAAATATGTAAGTCTGACAGTAAAAGGATTGGAAAAAAAGGTACCATGGGAAAACTAATGAAGAGAAAGCTGGTACAGCTGTACAGCTGTATTAACAACAGATAAAATGTACTTTTAAGGCAAAAGATCTTATTAAGAAGACAGTCACTTCACAATAGTTGACAATTCAATTCACCAGGGAGAAAAAAGCCTTATATATGTGTGTACGATACCTGGTAAGCCTAATAACAAAACTTCAATGTACAAAAGCAAATGAACTAAACTGTAAGGAGAAATGAGAAAATCCAACATAAAGGGAAACTTAAACACATTTCTGTAGGAACTGCTCCTATCAAAAAACTAAATATTATAAAAGATGTCGGTTCTTCCCAAATTGATATATACTCATTGTGCTGCCAAGAAAATCATGACAGTTTTTCCATGGAACTCGGTGAGGTTGTTCATGAATTTACATGAAAGAAAAATGGGCTAAGAACTCAAAGCCAAAACATTCCTGATGAAAAATAAGAAATGAGAAGTGCTTACTGTACAGATATAAAGCTAATTAAGACAGTGTTATTGGCATACAGACAGATAGCTCAAATCAGATATAGAGCCTCTATATTTTTAATCCTTGCATATATGGAAATTAGTATCACATAAAATTCTTGATGGACCAAAGATTTAAATATGAAAGACAGATTTAGAGCAGTAATTATGATCAACCATCTAACACTTGCTAAATGCTTACTGCGTACCAGGCATTGACTTTACAAGTGATGATGCATTTATCATCACATAGTGATATATAAGGCAGGTATCATTGTTCTTTACAAATGAGAAAAACAGAATGACATAGAGGTAATTTGCTCAAGGTCATATCACAGTGAGTGAGTGGTCTGTTCAATCGGTATGCTATCTCTGAAAGTAAAGGAGAATATCTTCATGATATCAGAGAGGGGAAGGATTTCTCAAAATACAAAAACAAAACCATTAAGAAGACTGACATTGAAATTAAGAACTTCCTTTCATTAAAAGGAACCATAGAGAAACCACAAACTGAGAGGACATTTGCAACACAAATGATTAAAAAGGATTTGTATCCTGAATGTATAAGAACTCCTTAAGATAGATAACCTAACTAAAAGATAGGCCAAAGTGATGAATAGAAGAAATACAAATAGCCCATAAATACATGAGAAGGTGGGCTTCCCTGATAGCTTAGTTGGGAAAGAATCTGCCTGCAGTGAAGGAGACCCTGGTTCAGTTGGGTCAGGAAGATCCCCTGGAGAAGGGCTAGCCTACCCACTCCAGTATTCTTGGGCTTCCCTTGTGGCTCAACTGGTAAAGAATCCGCCTGCAATGCGGGAAACCTGGATTCGATCCCTGGGTTGGGGAGATCCCCAGAAGGGAAAGGCTACCACTCCAGTATTCTGGGCTGGAGAATTCCATGGACAAAAAATCAGACATGACTGAGCAATTTTCACTTTTTAACCCATTTAATCAGGGAATGCTTCCCTGGTGGCTCAGCTGGTAAAGAATCTGCCTGCAATGTGGGAGACCTGGGTTTGATCCTTTGGTTGGGAAGAGCCCCTGAAGAAGGGAACGGCTACCCACTCCAGTATTCTGGCCTGGAGAATTGCATGGACTTTGCATGGACTATCCATGAGGTTGCAAAGAGTCAGACACAAATGAGCGACTTTCACTTAATCAGGGAAAACCATAGTGAGGTAGTATTGGTGGATGAAAATTAAAAGGCCTGATACCAGTTTGAAACAAATAGGTAACAGAAATCCTTATGCAGTGTTGACGGAAGTAGAAGTTGTACTTATAAGAGCAGTCAGGCAACATTTTGGTAGAGTTGGAGATGTACCAGCCGAATGATCCTGCAGCTCCACTCTGTTACACATGTCTGACATGCAAAGAACAAAGCCTTGCTCATGTACATTGGTTGGGAAGAGCCCCTGAAGAAGGGAACGGCTACCCACTCCAGTATTCTGGCCTGGAGAATTGCATGGACTTTGCATGGACTATCCATGAGGTTGCAAAGAGTCAGACACAAATGAGCGACTTTCACTTAATCAGGGAAAACCATAGTGAGGTAGTATTGGTGGATGAAAATTAAAAGGCCTGATACCAGTTTGAAACAAATAGGTAACAGAAATCCTTATGCAGTGTTGACGGAAGTAGAAGTTGTACTTATAAGAGCAGTCAGGCAACATTTTGGTAGAGTTGGAGATGTACCAGCCGAATGATCCTGCAGCTCCACTCTGTTACACATGTCTGACATGCAAAGAACAAAGCCTTGCTCATGTACATGAAGTATTTCCAAGAATTTCTATAGTAATATTGCTTACAACAAATAATTGGAAGCAATCTAAATATCTGTCACCAAGAGTAACGGTATATGCTTTCTTAGTCCTATAAATCGCATGAAAACTAAACTCATAGCAACTTGGATGAGTCTCACAAACATGAGACTGCTCAAAGGAAGCAAGTTAGAGAACACATAGTATGAGACCATTTCTGTAACGTTATATAACAAGTTCCATTGCTTAGAGATGTATCATGTGTAATGAAAACATTAAAAATTATGGAGGAAGAGGGATTTTATAGGGTGAGTTACAAAAGGGGGAGTTCACGTGTTGGCCATGGTTTTTTCCTTAAACTGGGTATTATCATGTATTTCTTGGCTGTAAAAACTTTTCGTATTTAATGATACCTTTTGAAAAGGATATTTGAATATCTTTTTATTAAACTTTTTTCCTGACTGGCAGTAAATCTATTGTCAATGGAGATCTTAAAATGGAAACAGATAACTGAGAAAAGTGTATTGGGGATGTTATTTTGATTCTTACCTCACAATTGAAGGCCTTATACTTTCCGTATGTTTTTACTTTTAAACTACTCTCCGTTTGGGTGGATTTTAGGAGACTGTGTGTATCATATAAAACCAGTTATTATAAAATGCCTTTTCTAAATTAAGGGGTAATGTTAGTAACCAAAGTTAGTTTCCAACCAAAATCTTAACTTTCTTACATCAAAATGTTTTATTCATTTAGTTTGTGTGGAAAATTATTATTCTTGAAAGAATATATGTTTATACATGTTTCCTCCTTCCATATGGGTTTGTGTAGCAGACTTTAAAGAACATAGTGATGCTGAATTTGCAGTCTTAAGGGCTCCCTAGTTTATTTGAATTAATTTTTTTTTCAAAGGTGCACGCCCCAAGTTTGGACGCCGACACAGTATGGAAAACATGGAGCTGATGAAGTTAACACCAGAAAAGGTTGGCAGTTTTTCTGTTTTAAATTTCTTGAACTGTTAAAATATTTTAGCAACTTTTAATTTAAATGAAGTAATTTAAGTCCTGTCATATGGGTATCATTTGAACATTTTCCTTTGAAAAGAATCAAGTACAGTGAAAAAACAATGTGTACAGTATGGTGCCATCTGTTCAAGAAAATTTTTATGCATATATATCCTTTGTAATTGCATGTTTCTAGAAGGGTGTGTAAGATACTTGACAACAGTGATTACCTCTGGGAAAAACTGCTATATGGGTTATAAGAAATGCTTACTTATATACTGTTTTGAAGTGTTTGAATATTGTACCATGTACGTGCACTACTTTGTTTTTCTTTAATTAAAAGATCAGGAAAATTAAGAAAAAAAAAGGATTAAGAAGCTTTTTCAACTAAATACCAGCAACATTATTTGCAAGATTAATGATACTTAAGATCAAGCTAGTTTTTCTGGCTGCACTTTTGAAAAGCTTTTTTAAACAAAGCAATAACTCTTTATTCAAGAGGCATCTTCTCTAGGATTTTGTTGGTTTTTTAAGTAATAGAGAAGGGACTTAATTTGGAAAGAGGTTACTGAAGAATAAATCTAGGCTGCTTTCTTCCACCTCCATTTATCTTAATTTACACTCTATGGTTTGCTCTTATTTGTTTATGGTGTATTGATATTTCTGAAAACACTTTTTATAAGATATAATAACTTGGGAAATTTCCAATGAGGAAATTAAAATTATCAATAATCACACCTTCCAAAAGTAAGGAAAATTAATATTTTTATATTTGTTCATCTTGCATTTTATATGAATATTAAGATACTATTTTATAATACATAGAGATGTGTATAAGAGACAGGGGTTGGGGAGATCCCCAGAAGGGAAAGGCTACCACTCCAGTATTCTGGGCTGGAGAATTCCATGGACAAAAAATCAGACATGACTGAGCAATTTTCACTTTTTAACCCATTTAATCAGGGAATGCTTCCCTGGTGGCTCAGCTGGTAAAGAATCTGCCTGCAATGTGGGAGACCTGGGTTTGATCCTTTGGTTGGGAAGAGCCCCTGAAGAAGGGAACGGCTACCCACTCCAGTATTCTGGCCTGGAGAATTGCATGGACTTTGCATGGACTATCCATGAGGTTGCAAAGAGTCAGACACAAATGAGCGACTTTCACTTAATCAGGGAAAACCATAGTGAGGTAGTATTGGTGGATGAAAATTAAAAGGCCTGATACCAGTTTGAAACAAATAGGTAACAGAAATCCTTATGCAGTGTTGACGGAAGTAGAAGTTGTACTTATAAGAGCAGTCAGGCAACATTTTGGTAGAGTTGGAGATGTACCAGCCGAATGATCCTGCAGCTCCACTCTGTTACACATGTCTGACATGCAAAGAACAAAGCCTTGCTCATGTACATGAAGTATTTCCAAGAATTTCTATAGTAATATTGCTTACAACAAATAATTGGAAGCAATCTAAATATCTGTCACCAAGAGTAACGGTATATGCTTTCTTAGTCCTATAAATCGCATGAAAACTAAACTCATAGCAACTTGGATGAGTCTCACAAACATGAGACTGCTCAAAGGAAGCAAGTTAGAGAACACATAGTATGAGACCATTTCTGTAACGTTATATAACAAGTTCCATTGCTTAGAGATGTATCATGTGTAATGAAAACATTAAAAATTATGGAGGAAGAGGGATTTTATAGGGTGAGTTACAAAAGGGGGAGTTCACGTGTTGGCCATGGTTTTTTCCTTAAACTGGGTATTATCATGTATTTCTTGGCTGTAAAAACTTTTCGTATTTAATGATACCTTTTG
>SJYC01131717.1:0-22146 GCA_006408675.1 Madoqua kirkii
TTCACTTTAGAAGTCAGAACAAATTAAATTCAGATGTTCAAGGATTTTTAAATACTAATTTAAAGTGAGAACTGTCTGCATGCATCAACTTTTATTTATTTCTATTACTAAAATTCTAATAGAGTTAAAAACAATTTTGCTTAAAAGTGTCATATTATTAAATATAACAAAATATTTAGAAATTGAAAAATACCATGGGATTACTGGTAAGTATCAGGGTATCTCTAAGCTACCCTACACTCTGATAAAAAATGATCAGATAAATTACAAAGAAGCTACTTCAAATTACCAAGTCCATTTTTCAAGCAGTGAGAACCTTTGAAAAAACTGTGGTAGTCTTAACAGATTTCTGTTGATCTTGTCAGCATTTTATTTATATCTGCACCCTGTAGTGTTTGCCTTGATTCTGTCAGCTTTTTACATGTTTCTTACACGTTTATGACTAACAAAAGGAAACATTATGAGGTATATAAAAGTGGCCCAGGAATATTTCTGTAGATCCACAGCAGAACTGGAAGGCAATATCTTTGTTCAAGGTTTGAGGTCTTAACCAAGCACAATTAGCCTAACTGAAGATGTCTGTAGTTTTGGAGCCTTGTTGTCTTTCAGTGTGCAGAATTATGAATTAAGAGGCTTCATGCTTCTAGAAAAAGTCTTTTTGCTATGATTAATGCATTTGACTGTAGCTTATGCACATACTTATCATCCCCAAACCTCAGGCCCTCTCGTTTTCCTTACTTCAGTAAAAGGGATGCTCTGTATGTACACTGTCACCCAGGCTGGGAACGCAGGCGTCATTCTAGACTCCTCCTCCTTCCCTTCCAGTTAATCCCTAAGAAATCTCAGCTGCTGTGTATTAGTTCTTAATGTACTACTTTATCTTACCCATATTTCTGGAATAGGTACCTGTACTGATCCCTCTCCTTGCATTATTAACCTCTTCAAACCAGGAAGGGCCAGATTTCTGTACAAAACTGCTTAAAGTTGACTACTACCATGCTTTTCTCATTTCACATAGGATAAGCCTTAATTAGCTTATTAGTCTGTCATATCATACAGAGGCCTTTGTCTTGATCTCCTCTTCTCCCCTTCTTCACTACCCCTGCCTGCCCTTTAGTTCATTATCCCCTGAACACTACAAATCTTTGGAATTGCATATTAATCAGCATGAAACATCTTTACCCTGCAAATGCTTATGCTCGGGAACTCAAATATCACGTAAGCTTTTGCTATTTCACCTAAGAATTCGTTGCACCTTTCTCCTAGGGCTCATAACATTTTGTATATATGTACTTCAATAAAGACTATCATTGTGGAAAAATTACCTTTATTAAACATTAGTCATTTTAGTTTTGAATCTTTCCAAATAAAGTATAACAAGTATCCCTCTTTCTCAAGTATTCATTTGAAGTTTATGTTTTTTCAGGATCTTCAAATCTTTACAGTAAAAGACCTTAGAAGTCACTGTATCAAGAAAATATACACGCTTTCTTAGTTTATCAGTTCTTAGTTTACTTAAATTCTGTTGTAGAAACTAAGAGCTGAACTTGAACCTGGGGCACATGTTCGTATCACTGATATTTGGGTAATTCATTCAGTATCTGTAACAGTTCCCCTAAGTCTGAGGTACACTTATTTAGCTTTAGAAATACAAGGATCAAAAAGTAAAATAATTAGAAATGCTTGTAGTTGGACTGAATAACTATTACCAAGTGATGCCATCTTTCACAAAGAAAATGTCAACTTTTTACTCTAAATCTTCATCCTTTGCATTTGAGGTAGATGATATTGTTTCACTGATGATCTAAGGATAATGCTGGAATATTGAGATTTTTCTCTCTCAATATTTTAGAAAATCAGTGCAGATTCTATTGGAGATGAAGGGTTCTTTGACCTATTAAGCCGATTTCAAAGCAATCGGATGGATGATCAGAGGTGCTGCTTACAAGAGAAGAACTCTACATCAGCTGCAGTGGCAGCTTCTTCCACTCCCCTCAAAAGGATTGTAAAAAGTAAGTTATCTGTGCCTCTCCTGCAGTTTGAGTAGTTCTCTTTGATATTCTTGTAGTTATTTCTGAGAATTTAATTATTATCATAGGAGGTACAATCAAGAAGCCTGAATAGAAGTATATCTGAAATGCTGGAATTTGTACAGTTTTAAACAAGGCTTTGTTCCCCTGAGTTCATCTGTATTTCTATCTAGTGCGGTGTACTTTCTAATAACTATATCATACTGCCTCCTGAGCTTCCTAGGGGTTGGGGAAAAGAAAATCTATGTTAAACAATAATGAGGAAAAAACTTTAGTTATACATACCTTATGATTACATGTAAAATATGAATGCTTCATACGTGGTTTAAAAAAGAAAAGCTCAGACACACTGAAGAGGAGCCTGTGGCTGTGGCTGCAGCTAAGGCTTGCCTGAGCCTCAGAAAGATTAAAACAGGCTGGCTACTTACAATTTTCTATTTCAGCTACCAAAAGACTTCTCCTGAAGATCAAGACTTGCCAGCAGCACTTATAGTTAGCTAAGTGTCCTAACCAGAGCATGAAATAAAAATACTGTCCCATTCATCCTGGGCTGAGAAATTATGTAAGAAAAGCTATTTACCTCCAAAATCTAGCCCCATATCGTATAAAGTTACATATTAGGTGCTATTAGATAAAGGGAAATGCAGTCAAATCTGAATAACCATATGAAGTACCCTGAATTGATTCTCCCTTCACCACCCATCTAGTCTGGCCCCAGCTGATCAGTGACGCTCAGCAACAGAACTAAAGCAAGAGGGCAGGGAGGGTGCTGGGACTGAATAAGGCAGAAATAAATTATATGTGTACAATATGCTTAAATGACCATTATTTTTGGATTTTTCCCCCCTCTATCCATAGCACCACCGGTTTCTGTGGTGTCTCCCAACACAGATGAATTTTTAGACCTTCTTGCCAGCTCACAGAGCCGCCGTCTAGACGACCAGAGGGCCAGTTCCAGTAATCTGCCCGGGCTTCGTCTGACACAAAACAACAGTCCATCAGTACTTGGCCATCTGATGACTAATGACAACAAAGAGCCTGATGAAGACTTCTTTGACATCCTTGTCAAATGTCAGGTATGTCTGCATATTTTTGTCATTCTATATATAGCTCAGGTGTTGTTAAGAACTTTTGCAGTATTATGATTCTAACTTGGAAAAAGCTCATTGTATATTAGTGAGGCAATCAGTTGATTATTCGGGGAGACATGCCCTTGCAGATAGCTGCTGCTTTTGTGGGTTTTTTTGGCTCTGAGGTGGGGTGTTGCTGATGACTCCCTCTGAGCTGCGGTAGACACCGCAACAGAGACCTGAATAAGGTAAAGCAGTGAATATTTACTGAAAGAGCATTCTGTGCAGAGACAGCATGTTCAAGGAATGGCAAGGTGGCCAGTGTGACTGGGATAGAGTAAAAGGAAGAGGAGAGCTTACAGAATGAGAATGGAGAAGTATCAGAGCCTAGATCACATAGACTGCTGTAGGCCATGACGAGGTCTTGTATTCCAGATGTGACAGAAAGACAGTAGAGGGTTCTAGGGGATCATCCTAACATCTGCTGAAAGAATGTGATGGCAAGGGTGTCAGAAGGAAACTAATGTGGTAATAAGGCAAAAATTATTGGTGACTTGGACTAGTGTGGTGGGCCTAGTGGAAAGTGGTCAGAATAGGGACATATTTTTGAAATTAGGGTTGGTTGGCAAGTCTGTTAATAAACTAGATGCAGGGTAAGAGAAAGAGAATTCAGGATGACTCCTACCTTTTTGGCTTAATAACTGAGTAATTCAATAAATTGAGTAAATTTCAGTAAATTCAGTGCCATGTACTGAAACAAAGAAGGGGAGGAAAAAAAACTCCTGACAAAAGAAAAGCCCTGGACTTAATGGCTTCATGGATAAATTCTACCAAATGTCTAAACAACACCTACTCCAAAAGTGGAAGAAGGGAACACTTCCTATGTCATTCTATGAGGCAAATACTGCCCTGATACCAAAGCCAGTTAAGACTATAAGAAAACTACAGACCCATATCCTTTTCGAATATAGATGCAAAAATTAACAAAATACTAGCAAACGGAACCCAGCACAATGTTAAAAGGATTATATGCCATAAAACCTAATGGGGTTTATTCCTAGAATCCAAAGATGGTTCAACATATGGAAATCAACCAATGTAATATACCACAATAATGAAATGAAGAAAAAAACAATCATCTCAATTGATGCAGAAAAATTATTTGATAAAATTCAACACATTTTCATGATAAACTAGGAATAGCAGGAAACTACCATGACATAATAAAAATCACTTACCCCAGCTATCATCACATCAGTATTCAGTATGTGTGATCACCATACTCAGCGGAAAAAGACTGAAAGCTTAAGATCAGGAACAAGACATGGATGCCCACTTTGCCACTTATATTCAACACAGTACCAGAAGTTTTAGCCAGTTAGGTAAGGAAACAGACGGCATCCAAATTGGTAAAGAAGTAAAACTGTCTCTGTTTTAGAGATAACAGGGCCTTTTTCTTTTCCTTTGGCTGCACCACATCGCCTGAGGGATTTTAGTTCCCCCAACTAGGGACTGAAGCCATGATCCTGCAGTGAAAGCGTGGAGCCCTAACCACGGGACCACCAGGAAATTCCCTGGAGATGACAGGATCGCATGTGTAGAAAATCAAAGATTTCACCAATTTAAAAAAAAGTTAGAAAATCAAAGGTTAAAGATATAATATCAACATCCATAATCAGTTGTGTTTCTATAAACTAATAATGAATAGTCCAAAAGGGAAATTTAAAAAAACAGTTCCACTTATAGTAGGCTATAAGTAGTATCAAAGAGAATAGTTAGGAATTAACCAAGAAAGTGAAAAGACTCATCCTGTGAAAACTACAAAATATTTCTGATAGAAATTAAAGATGACATAAGTCTCACATTCATGGACTGTTTGACTTTTTTCTTCAGTGACACTTTTTTACAAAAATAAAAAATCCATCCTAAAATGCAGATGGAATCTCAAGGAAACCCAAATAGCCAAAACTGTCTTGAATAGGAAGAACAACATTGGAGGACTCACACTTCCAGATTTCAGAATTTACTACAGAGCTACAGTAATCAAAACAGTGTCATACAAGCATAATGATACATAGCCCAGAAGTAAACACTCATATATATATATATATATAACTCAAAGTGGATCAGTAACCTAAATATAAGAGCTAAAAACTATAAAACTCTTAGAATAAAACATAAGGGAAAGCTTTGTGACTTTAGATTTGGCTGTGGTTTCTTGATTATAACACTAAAGGCATAGGAAATAGAAAAGAAAAACACAAACTGGACTTCATGAAAGTTTAAAACTTCTGTGCAGCAGACACTGTAACAAAGCACAAAGGCAACCCACAGAAAATATCTACAAATCATGTAACCGACAAAGATTAATCCAAAATATAGAGAACTCCAAAAGCTCAACGACAACCAAAAACCTGATTCAAAATGGGCAAAGAACACTAATAGATACTTCCCCAGAGAAGATATACAAATGGCCAAAAAGCACAGGAAAAGAAGCTTGACATCATAAATCATTAAAAAGGAAGATCAAAACCACAGTGACATACCACCTTATACCCATTAGGACAGCTATCAAAACAAACCAAAAAATGCAGAAAATACCAAGTGTTGTTGTGGATGTGGAGAAATTGGCACCCTTGTGCATGGCAGGTAGGATTATAAAGTGGTGAAGCTGAATGGAAAACTATGACAGTTCCTTAAAAATTAAATTATCATATGATCCAGCAATCTCACTTCTGGGTGTGACTGAAAACGAGGACAGGAACAGATATTTGTTCACAATATGATACACCCATATTCACAGCAGCATTATTCACAACAGCCAAAGTTGGAAGCAACCCAAGTGTCTACCAACAGATGACTAGATAAACAAAATGCGGTGTACTTACACAATGGAATCTTCGGCCTTAAAAACACTACAACATGGATGAACCTTGAAGCTATTATGCTGAGAAATACACAGTCACAAGAGGGCAAACACTGCCTGATTCCACTTGTATGGGTCAGTTAACAGAGACAAAGCAGAATGGTGGTTGCAGAGGCTGGAGGGAGGGGAGGGGGGGAGTTGTTAAGAGGTTTACAGTTCCAGTCTTGCAAGGCTAAAAAAGTTCTGGAGATGGATGGTGGTGATAATTACACAATATGAATGTACCTGATACTGAACTGTACACTTAAAAATGGGTAAAATGGTAAATTTATGTTATGTTTATTTTATCTCAGTTTTTAAAAAAATGATTTACTGGAAGAGTACTGGAGAGCCTGATCTGGAAAAATAGGAATCAGTGGTCAACATGGGATATAAAAGTGATTTCAGAGATGGTGCAGTTTATGAGAATAACTATGTCTGGCCTCTGACCATGAGAGCTAATGGATAAGGCAGAGGGTAAGGATGAGAACACCAGGGGAGAGGAGGTCTAGGAACTGCAGTGCCTGAGTGCTGGATGAATTAGAGGACGATGAAAGGACCAAGAACTGACAGGAGAGATGATGAAGAGTGAAGCAGGTGCGTGTGTGCACCAGGGTGGTGCTGGCTAGGCGGCCAGGCCCCCACTGCATCCGCACGGCATCGCGCGGCTAAGTGTCAGGCACAGGAGCACACAGCAGCACAGAGGGCGCTCAGAGGCCAGCTGTCACATCCCCACTCTTCCTCCTAGGCTACAGTACCAGGCACTATCCTGTAGACTTTTAAAGTGCTTTATTTGATCAAAAGCATTTCTAACATACTTCTAAGAACCACAAGCTAGAACTTAAAAGATTTAAATGCTTAAGACCAAGGGTAGGCAAACTTTTTCTGTAAAGGGCCATAGAGAAACTATTTTAGGCTTTTTGAGCGCTTTGGCCTTTGTTGCAACTGCTCAACTCTGCCACTGTGGCAGGCAAACAGCCATACACAGTCCAAAACAAATGCGCACAGTGTTGAAATGAAAGTACTGTTACAAAAACAATGGGCAGCAGAGTTATGGTTTGCTGACCCTTGGCCAAAGACAATGTTATAAGGAAGCGATGCAGAGTTTCTGTACCTCACATTACATTTCTGAAGATTTGGTAAGTTTTGTTTGGTGATGCCTATTATGGTAAGATTATAATCTTGAACTGTCATCGTGGACACAGTGTGACCTTGTGTCTTAACTACTCTTACCAAGGCCATGAAGCTATGGCTATACTTCTGTGTACTATAATATAACCGGCATATTCTGATTATAATTCTGATTATATAAGTCATTTCAAAGAAAAGGTCTTACTAGTTTTCAGATCTAAAGACTGAGTAAATTTCTGAGCAGTTCTAAAAGGCAGTAAACAGTTAAAGCTACATTTCTTGTTGTGAATGGCAGAGATAACATACCTTGGTGCTCGCCTTATACGTCTTTTAATCTCTTACTTGTGAATTTCTAGGGATCCAGATTAGATGATCAGAGATGCGCTCCACCACCTGCTGCCACAAAGGGACCAACAGTACCAGATGAGGACTTTCTTAGCCTTATTTTACGGTCTCAAGCAAAAAGAATGGATGAACAGAGAGCTCTTTTACAAGGAGATCAAAACAGAGACACTGAATTTGGGCTCAAGGACCTTTTGAAGAGTAATGCTTTGTTGGAACTTGAAAATTCTGGGAAAAAATAAGCAAACCACTAGTATACTGTTGAATTTTTTTCTTTTTTTTAATGACCTTATTTCCTTTCAGAACACTGCAGGGAAATTCAATCTACTACTTTTTTTTTCCTCAAAAGGAGAAAGTATAGCACTGTACTACAGCTTAAAATGTTTTCAGCATGATGTAAATATTTAACCTTTAATAGTATAGTGTTAACACTCCTCTGGACACTCACTTGTTTCTGAGTGGAAGTGTCTTGAAAGGTGCTTCATCAACTGATTATTGCTTGGGATTATGTTCTTTGACAACTTGTTAGATTCTTTTACCTAGTATTTGTAAAGTAAGAAGTTAAAATGAATCTAGACTAGGATTTAATCCTCTTGTTCAGGTAACTTTTTTACTCTTAATTGATAATGGCAATTTTTTATACCTAACCATGGATATAGTGAGAAATTCCGCTGTTTCATAAAAATAATATACTTGACCAATGTGTAAAAAATTATATAGTCTGTTAAAGAATCTAGATTTTTTTTTCCACTAAGAAAATCTCTATTTTCAATATATTTTTAGGCCAAAGCCACCATAAAAGAATTTAAGAATAAACTTCTTTTAGTGTGGTTTGGCCTCTTTGTGTAAGTTTTAAAATAATGTATGTTATATATATACATAGGTATGTATATATGTACATTTGTGTGTGGTGGGGGTGGAGTGAGTGTGTAATGGTTTAAAATTGTGTGTTCTGTTGCACAATACTATTGTAAAGCTTTTTAGGACCCAATGTCCCAAAAAACCCCAAAACCCTTATGTGACTATGTCAAAAACCTAGGCCACAAAAATTAAGTATGAAAGATGTAGGTTAAGCCCTCAGTTGTCATTAAGCCTCTTCCTCCTCTTTCCAGAAAGTGAAGGTGTTTTACAAGGGGACATAATGTGACATAAGTAAGTTTAGCAAAAGCAAGTCAACCAAACCAGGACGGGACTGAGCTGGGTCTGGATTAAGCGTGAACAGCATAGTACAAATGCCCACAGCTGGAACAAGCTGGCAGCTCATTCACTTCTGGTCGCTTCTGACCCTGCACAGCTGCAATCGGGTCTCGGCCTTTGTTCATTCTAAAAGTCTTTCAGGTGATTTTGATAGCAATGAGAACCACTTCTCCAAATGGCCAATGTTTTAAAAAATGAGAAATCTGGACTCACATTAAGAACTCAGGGGGGGAAAAAAATGATTCTTGGTTCTAAAATCACACAAATTTTGTCAAAAGTACTCAGTTAACACCTGGATTATATTATGTTTTATATATTATATATAGGGTATAATGTCCTGGATTAGCACCCATTTAAAACCAAAACCTGCACTTAAATTTTGTGGGGCTTTTTCTTACAAGCACATTTATTGAGCAAAGACAGCATACCAAAACACAATAATGTAAAAATAAGTGTTTATTTTGTGTAGCTCTTAGACCTCATAAACAGTGTTAGCCATTCCACTTAAAAATTGCTTTTAAAAAGCTGTCTGCCTCAGTCTGCTATTCCTAAAAGCTTGCTACTATAATCTTTGACTTTAATGATAAATGTTGGCTAAACAATAAACAAGCCTATTTCTTTTAGTTATAAACTGACCTTAAATATTCAATTTGCTTTAAGTCTTCCCTGAACTCTGCTGTTATCTTTCAACAGCAGTACCTTGTTGCCTTGCTAGCTGTCAAAGTAGAGTTCATCTCCAAATGGTTATCTGTAATGAAAGAATACAAAGGTGAACTTTTACTTAAATTTCTTTTAGATTCATTTTTGGATTGATAAGCAGCAGTCAGAAGTGCAAAATAACATTAACTCTACTCTCACAGTTACAGTCTATCAACTGAAGCATCCATTTCACCTCTCAGAGGATAAATAGCACCTTGGGAGCACATTCACCAATACAGTAAACAGACCTGGCCTCTGAGAGGACTACTTTATATGCATCGATGTTCACAAGTCTATCCCAAAATGCAAACATCCTTATATGCCTGTGTTGTAAAGTTTTATATAAATCATTTTGCATTTATTGGAAAAAATTACCTCTCTAATGAAATACTAATGATGCTCTGCAATATTAAGCTAGAAAATAATATTAAGACATAAAATTAAATTTGTTATAGGCATCTAAGTGATGCTTCTGGGAGCCAAGAAGGGGTATTCGTTTCATGTAAAAAAACAGAAAAGCAAATGCTTTAAATCTTTTCTGAAAGAAATGCCTGCATGAAAATTTTAAAACTACTCTTAATATCATTTTTGGTAAGCAGCTGACTGGAACTTGTAGTGTGAAGGTTAAAACAAAGAATACCCGAATGTGTATAATTGTGGCTTCCTAGCTAGATTTTGTGCAAAATTTATAAACTGCCTTTTTTTTTTAAGTTTAAAATGAAGAACAGTTTGAAAATCAGAATAACTAAAGTGTGGATTATATCACCTGTCTAGGGTTAAAAATCTACTCATCTTTTATCATGGTATTTATCCTTCTCTTTGTATAGATCTCTAAAATTTAGAACTTCATATGGCTTGGACTTGATGGTTTACTACGATGTAAGATATAGTAATATCTAATAACCTCAAATCTGGGATTCTGAGTAGCAAGGAAAACAGGCCTTATAAAGCCTGTGCACTTATTTGCTGGGGAAATAAAGCCATTCTCAAAGTATGTAAAACTGAGATTACAAGCTACGTAACTAAGTATGTAAAACTGATTTAACAAGCTACGTGATCTAAATCCCCCAGAAAGTCTTCAGTTCTGTCTTGCTAAGGATAAAGCCAAAGGGGAGATAAAGAAGCAGGCCCAGTAGCAGCTCTAAGAGTTGAGCAACGGGGCTGGTCGGCGGGCCGCCCTCAGGGGGCTGGGCTGACACTGCCTCACCAGTGCTGCAGCGCACGGCTTCAGGGTAAGCTTCGAGGGCAAACTCGACCACAGTGACTTTCCTTAAATGCTGTTTTTGAGTAACTACCATTTTTAGAGATATTCTGGGTCCGATGCACAACTAACAAATAATTCTATTAACTAAAGTAGGTATCCCAAGACTTCCAAAAGGCACAACACAGTTTGGTGAGTTGGTTCTTATATATGCCTGTATAGAACTTCTTTTTCAATGCCCCCCACGTCACACGTCTTTTTCATGATTCAGAATCATTATACATGCCATATGTTCATCTATGAGATCCTGTTCCAAAATTAACACTTCAAAAACTTTATGGGATGCATCTTAATATCAAAGAAATGAAACTGGACAGAGATACATGCACACTTGGTAATTCTGATTATCAGTAAAAATACTGATGTTAAAAGTGGGCACCTATGTAGTAAATATCAGAATATTTGCAGAAGAAACAGCTGTGAAGATTACTTTACAGAACTCGCAGACGACCTCAGAACTGGCCCATGTCTGTGCCCCTCTAGCCGCACACTTCCGCTGCGGCGCTGGCTGGGCCGCACGTGCCGCCTTCCTCTGGGCCGCCTGTGGCATCAGTCCTGCACTGGGCCTTCTCCACTGCAGGGCAACCTTCCACACCCTCTGACACCTTCTGGCCAGAGACGGGCTTAGCTGGCTGGCTGCTTTCAGTACTGCTTTCTGCTGGAGGGCTTTCTCCTGGGATTTCACCCATCTCTTTGGGCTTTGATTCCAAATTAGGTGATTTAAGCTACAAAGGAGAGAATTACAGTGTTATAATTGTTCAGTTAACATAACATGAAGGTTTGTAATATACATGTTCAACAAATTCCCACAAATCTGTTATAGCAAACATTGAATTCTTTCAAGTCCTCGTCCCAGTGCTGCATTGTAATTATTTAAATGTTAAACTTTACAGGACTGTCTGTGGACACAGAAGACAGACTTGTGGACACAATGGGGGAAGGAGAGGGTGGGACAAATTGCGAGAGTAGCACTGAACAGACGTGGCTGCTGCTGCCAAGTCGCTGCAGTCGTGTCCGACTCTGTGCTGCCCCAGAGACGGCAGCCCACCAGCTCCCCCGTCCCTGGGATTCTCCAGGCAAGAGCGGTGGAGTGGGTTGCCATTTCTTTCTCCGATGCATGAAAATGAAAAGTGAAAGGGAAGTCACTCAGTCATGCCTGACTCTTTGCGACTGCATGGACTGCAGCCCACCAGGCTCCTCCATCCATGGGATTTTCCAGGCAAGAGTACTGGAGTAGGGTGCCATTGCCTTTTCCGGAAACAGACACTGCCACATGTAAAACAGATAGTGGGAAGCTGCTGCCTAACACAGGGAGCTCAGCCTGGTGCTCTGTGATGACCTATAGGGATAGGATGGTGTGGGGAGGTTCAAGAGGGAGGGGATATATATATATACTTATGAGATTTACCTTATTTTACAGCAGAAACCAACAACTTTGTAAAGTAATTATCCTCTAATTAAAAATAAACATTAAAAAAAGAACTGTCTATGGAAGAGTGGGACACTCAGGATATGCTAGGTGGTCTAGTGACCCAGCTTAGGAAGGGTCAGGAAGACTGTGACCAGTACTGTTAACTCCTCTTGCCTGGGGAGAATAATTCATTTCACAAATGTTCACTGAGCATACCTTAAGTTTTAGGTCTTAGGGATAAAAAAGACAGCAAGCAAACTGCCACCCCCTTCCCTGAACTTACTGGGCAATAAATTACAGTATCATGCTGGGGGTGGGAAGGCTGAATTGCCGTTTAAATTAGCGCGGTCTAAAAAGATGATATGAGTAAAGGCTTGAGGAAATGAACCTTATGAATATATGGGAACAGCATTCTAAACAATGAATAGCAAGTACAAAGGCTGAGCTCGAGGAGCAGACAGGAGGAGGCCCTCGTGACTGAAGCAGAATGAGCCTGGAGGGAGCTCGGGAGGGGAGAGCAGTGGGGAGCCCTAGGCCATTTTGATATCTTTGGCTTTCCCTTCAAGTGAGCTGGGAACTGGAGTATTTCTGAGATTAAGTAACAATAACCAGTGGCTCAGATGGTAAAGAATTTGCCTGCAATGCAGAAGACTTGGGTTCAATCTCTGGGTCTCTCTGAGTCGGGAAGATAGCCTGGAGAAGGGAACAGCAATCCACTCCAGTCTTCTTGCCTAGAGAATTCCATGGACAGAGGAGCCTGGTAGACTACAGCCCATGGAGTCGCAGAGTTGGACACGACTGAGTGACGACAGTTTCAAGTGCACTTTACTAAAGCAGAAAGGAACATCTTAATTTTCTAGACCGATGCAGATATGTTTTATCCTTCTCAGGAACTCTATGGGAAGGATTCTGCAAGTTCCTAGATTCTACTGTATTTGTTACAATTTCCCAAAGGTTTATATCTGCAACATAAACCTTGCAAATGACAATACAAATTCTTCTCTCAAAGAGAAATGCAAATATCCCTTTATTTAAATGGCCAACAATGGTGGAAAAGAGGCCTGACCATTCCCCAGATAAAAGTTAGGCTAGCCAGCCAGAAGATCCGGAAAAGCAAGGTTTCTGATCCCTCCCCAGCTCACTCTCCCATCTAGCCTGGTTTCCGGGCTCTCCTGTGGGCCAGCACCCTAGGCTCCAGCCTCAGGGCGTAGTTCTCTCTGATCTCTTCAAAGGTAGCAACTTCAGTCATGGTCACTTGGCTCCCTATAAAACGTCACACGAATTGCTATCTGTTCTAACAGATTACCACTAACTAGTATTTAACATAAAAATGAAATCTCATTTCTTCTGAGGCTGGACTAGACCAGAATGAGGGAAACAGCGAATAATTACATCACTGGTGATACAATTAACCATGAAAGGTAAGAGCAGAACACTTAACCGAAAGCTTAATAGGAAGCACTGAAGCCTAGTATTAACAGACAGCAAAATAAACAGTTGCTGACTTACGCCAGGTGCCACCTTGGGATGCTCTCTCACCTCTGCTTCTTGTAAATCAAATGGCCGAAGCACTTCAGGGCTCTTGTTGCCAGTCTGAAATCTCAAGCCAACATCTCTCTCTCTCAAAACATCTCTTCTACCCTCATATGTTTTGTCATTAGGGCCTTGCTCAATGGGGCTAATTTGGCCCCTATAATAGAAATCTGCATCACCTGCTCCACCATGGGGTCTATAATCAATTTTCTGCTGCCGTCTTCTTTCACCTGCCTGAAGTGCCTCGGGCGGTTCTCTTTCAGGACCACCCACATGTCTCAGCATATTAACTGATTGCCAGCACCATAGCAGAAACTCTAGAAGGAAAAGAAATACATATTCCTGAATACTTAATGACTGACAATGAAATTTTGAGTTGATTTCCTTGATGCCAACAAAATTATGTAATTTAACTTGTGTTATTTATAGACATAAACATGTTAGTTTCACTGGGTTTTCATTAAAGATCTCTTCTCTAGATTAATATAGAACCAGAATAGCCCATAACAAAACTTGAGAAATCATTAAGTAGACATTTCAATCAGCTGAACACATTTTTATTGAATTATATAATGGCAGGCTAAAGCCTAGAAATTTAAAAGGTACTAATTGTCTGATCATTGCTCATATGCTGTCTATATTCACATCCATCATATAAGGTAGATGCTGAAAATTAAAGTTGCATACCATTATACAAACATTCTCCAGTAGGTTTATTTATTTTATAAACTTGCTTTAGCCACAGCTAAAATTCTAAAAGTTTTGAGTCATACTCCAAGGAAAAACTAGACAGCAGTTCTCAAAGTGTGCCCAGGGACCCATTGGAGGTCCTGGAGACCTTCACAAATCTGTAAGGCCTAAACTTTTCATAATACAAAGACATAAGTCTTCTTTACTCTCCCCTTGTGAAACGTACAGTGGAGTCTTGCAGGGCTAGGATGACCCCTTCACTCTGATGGCCCATGCACTGTGGGCGTGTGGATACCTGTATTTTTTAAATTCCTGATAAATATCAATAAATAAACTTCCCCAAAATGAGTGCTTTTGTGGTGTTCAGTTTTTAAGACTACAGAAGGGTCCTGAGAAGAAAAATTTGAAAACCACTGTACCAGAGATATGACTCTTTAAAGATGGAGCAGCAAAAGGCAGCAGATGAAGCAACAAGCAATAACAAGATTTTGCTATTACTTTCAGTCTCACAGACTAAACTACTACAACTGATGTCACCTAACAAAAGCAGATCCCTGAACCAATGAATCCCAGTCACAAGCCAAACAGCAATACCAAAAGAGTAACAATTTTTAAGTAAACAGAACATGTAAATTTTACATGCTTAAGGGAAGAGAACTCTTTACTAATTTCCCATGGCATATCTGAGTCCTTTGCATTTTGTTTTATGGGACAGCTACTTTATTTAGGGTAAGGGCTGAAAATCAATCCAAAAAAGCTGAAGAGACCATGGATGAATGACAAGTAATACTGTAAGATTCCTTAAGAAATATCTGTTCCTGGATCCCCTAAATTGTTTCTCAGTACACGCACCTCTTTCTACATCCCTCTCTGATTCTATGTTAAAATCAATGTTCTCTGGATCTCAGTGTGGCAAAAAAGCTCACACTGAAATAATTCCCCTTTTCTCAAAGAGGACATAAGCAACTGATACCAGGTGTATTAATTCACAAAGTTTAAAAAACAAATGTTAAAAGAGGGTATTATTCTAAATCACCACTTTGACATCTACAATCATAATTAACCATGAAAGGTAAGAGCAGAACACTTAACCGAAAGCTTAATAGGAAGCACTGAAGCCTAGTATTAACAGACAGCAAAATAAACAGTTGCTGACTTACGCCAGGTGCCACCTTGGGATGCTCTCTCACCTCTGCTTCTTGTAAATCAAATGGCCGAAGCACTTCAGGGCTCTTGTTGCCAGTCTGAAATCTCAAGCCAACATCTCTCTCTCTCAAAACATCTCTTCTACCCTCATATGTTTTGTCATTAGGGCCTTGCTCAATGGGGCTAATTTGGCCCCTATAATAGAAATCTGCATCACCTGCTCCACCATGGGGTCTATAATCAATTTTCTGCTGCCGTCTTCTTTCACCTGCCTGAAGTGCCTCGGGCGGTTCTCTTTCAGGACCACCCACATGTCTCAGCATATTAACTGATTTGCCAGCACCATAGCAGAAACTCTAGAAGGAAAAGAAATACATATTCCTGAATACTTAATGACTGACAATGAAATTTTGAGTTGATTTCCTTGATGCCAACAAAATTATGTAATTTAACTTGTGTTATTTATAGACATAAACATGTTAGTTTCACTGGGTTTTCATTAAAGATCTCTTCTCTAGATTAATATAGAACCAGAATAGCCCATAACAAAACTTGAGAAATCATTAAGTAGACATTTCAATCAGCTGAACACATTTTTATTGAATTATATAATGGCAGGCTAAAGCCTAGAAATTTAAAAGGTACTAATTGTCTGATCATTGCTCATATGCTGTCTATATTCACATCCATCATATAAGGTAGATGCTGAAAATTAAAGTTGCATACCATTATACAAACATTCTCCAGTAGGTTTATTTATTTTATAAACTTGCTTTAGCCACAGCTAAAATTCTAAAAGTTTTGAGTCATACTCCAAGGAAAAACTAGACAGCAGTTCTCAAAGTGTGCCCAGGGACCCATTGGAGGTCCTGGAGACCTTCACAAATCTGTAAGGCCTAAACTTTTCATAATACAAAGACATAAGTCTTCTTTACTCTCCCCTTGTGAAACGTACAGTGGAGTCTTGCAGGGCTAGGATGACCCCTTCACTCTGATGGCCCATGCACTGTGGGCGTGTGGATACCTGTATTTTTTAAATTCCTGATAAATATCAATAAATAAACTTCCCCAAAATGAGTGCTTTTGTGGTGTTCAGTTTTTAAGACTACAGAAGGGTCCTGAGAAGAAAAATTTGAAAACCACTGTACCAGAGATATGACTCTTTAAAGATGGAGCAGCAAAAGGCAGCAGATGAAGCAACAAGCAATAACAAGATTTTGCTATTACTTTCAGTCTCACAGACTAAACTACTACAACTGATGTCACCTAACAAAAGCAGATCCCTGAACCAATGAATCCCAGTCACAAGCCAAACAGCAATACCAAAAGAGTAACAATTTTTAAGTAAACAGAACATAGTAAATTTTACATGCTTAAGGGAAGAGAACTCTTTACTAATTTCCCATGGCATATCTGAGTCCTTTGCATTTTGTTTTATGGGACAGCTACTTTATTTAGGGTAAGGGCTGAAAATCAATCCAAAAAAGCTGAAGAGACCATGGATGAATGACAAGTAATACTGTAAGATTCCTTAAGAAATATCTGTTCCTGGATCCCCTAAATTGTTTCTCAGTACACGCACCTCTTTCTACATCCCTCTCTGATTCTATGTTAAAATCAATGTTCTCTGGATCTCAGTGTGGCAAAAAAGCTCACACTGAAATAATTCCCCTTTTCTCAAAGAGGACATAAGCAACTGATACCAGGTGTATTAATTCACAAAGTTTAAAAAACAAATGTTAAAAGAGGGTATTATTCTAAATCACCACTTTGACATCTACAATCAAACTTGAGAACCATTTTCTTACTAAGATGAACAAATATAAACAAACGTTTATCACTTAAAAATCTTTTCATGCCATTAAGCATGATTTAGCCTGATCTACAACATTAAAAAAAAAAAAACCCTAATAATCCCAGAATTGCCTTTTTCTATAAATCCTATTAATTGTTAACAGTGCTGTGTACTAACCAGGACAGCTAATGCCATAATTATCAGCACTGGAATGTGCAGTAACACTGGGATCTCCTTCATGAGTGCTTTAATAAATTCACCAGCTCCTTTTCCAACATGCTTCAATGGCTCCGTGACAAAGTTGGTGAATGTAACTGCCAGTGCCTACAATGAAAGGTAAAAGCAACTTAATTTTTTCCCTCAAAGGATTGAGGTGCATAGAGTAAGTCAAAATCAACTGTGCTGATGCTGAAATTACGAAATTTCACAAATGTTATCTATACTTTTAATGTGGAAATGACTGTAATGGAAGTATTTTTCCTACAAAAAGGTTTATTATTAGCAAAGTGACAGTTAAACAATTTTTAATAAACAGAGACTTTTTACTCACTTTGTGTAAGTAATTTGCACAAAATATATTCTAACCTTTGTTGGGGGGACCAGCCAAATAGGGTTGACTAGTAAGAGCTCATAGTATTTCTGGCATGGGTCATCCTTATAGGTCCATGAACTTCTAAGCCATTCTGTAAGAAGACAAGAAACAGTCTTTTTTTTAGGTTGCATTTCATTCCCAAATAATATTTTAGCTTTAATTCTCCTTTCCCCCACAACTCCCAATTAATTATACAAGTCTTATAGAGAAATATTTTATGACGATTTCTAAAAGGTAAATAATTAAAAACAGTCCTTTACACACACCAAGGAATCCAAGAAAAAACTGGAAAACTCTGAGTAAGATAGGTGGCTTGTATCAAAGTCGATACCCTGGCTGTGATACTGCACTAGTATAATTATGCAAGATGTTATCAGCGGGGGAAAAATGGGTAAAGAGTCTGCAGGATCTCTCTGTATTCTTATTCACTATCTGTGAATCTACAACTATCTCAATAAAATTAAATTTAAAAAGTAAATTCTTTACTTATAAAACAAAGTAGAACATTAGTTCTCTTCTCTGAAATCAACTCATGTATAATACTTTAACTGTGGAAAATTCTGAAAGAGATTGCTGGGAGAAATATCAATAACCTCAGATATGGGGAAAAATGGGTAAAGAGTCTGCAGGATCTCTCTGTATTCTTATTCACTATCTGTGAATCTACAACTATCTCAATAAAATTAAATTTAAAAAGTAAATTCTTTACTTATAAAACAAAGTAGAACATTAGTTCTCTTCTCTGAAATCAGACTCATGTATAATACTTTAACTGTGGAAAATTCTGAAAGAGATTGCTGGGAGAAATATCAATAACCTCAGATATGCAGATGACAATACCTTTATGGCACAAATGTGAAAAGGAACTAAACAGCCTCTTGATAAAAGTGAAAGAGGAGAGTGAAAAAGTTGGCTTAAAATTCAACATTCAGAAAACAAAGATCATGGCATCCAGTCCCATCACTTCAAGGCAAATAAATGGGGAACAGTAGAAACAGTGGCTGACTATTTTTCTGGGCTCCAAAATCACTGCAGATGGTAACTGCAGCCATGATATTAAAAGACGCTTGCTCCTTGGAAGAAAAGTTATGACCAACCTAGACAGCATATTAAAAAGCACAGACATTACTTTGCCAACAAAGGTCCATCTAGTCAAGGCTATGGTTTTTCCAGTAGTCATGTATGGATGTGAGAGTCAGACTATCAAGAAAGCTGAGCAGTAAAGAACTGATGTTTTTGAAACTGTGGTGTTGGAGAAGACTCTTGCGAGTCCCTTGGACTGCAAGGAGATCCAACTAGTCCATCCTAAAGGAAACCAGTCCTAGGTGTTCATTGGAAGGACTATGTTGAAGCTGAAACTCCAATACTTTGGCCACTTGATGCGAAGAGCTGACTCATTTGAAAAGACCCTGATGCTGGAAAAGATTGAAGGCAGGGGAGAAGGGGATGGCACAGGATGAGATGGCTGGATGGCATCACTGACTCAATGGACAAGAGTTTGGGTAAACTCCGGGAGGTGGTGATGGACAGGGAAGCCTGGTGTGCTGCAGTCCATGGGTTGGCAAAGAGTCGGACATGACTGAGTGACTGAACTGAACTGAATAATATTTTGTGTACTAGTATGAGCTATAAGAGACATTCAGTTATTTCCTGAGGCCAAGAAATAAGGCTGGGCTGGTTTAACTCCCATATCTTTTTAAGAAAATTAATTTTTTTGACATCTTGAGTTGCTGCCAAAATTCTATTCTGAGTCAGTCATTGTGTGGACTTTTATTTACAAACAGCATTTGATCATAAAACCACTCCCATTGTTAGGTACATATAACTAAAGGCAGTTAACATTATTGAGAATGTTTATAAAATCTGAAGGACAAGTAAAATAATTTCCCCTTTAGTGAAAAAAAAGCATACAGTGAAGCTACAACGTAAGATTTCAGAAGTCAATACAGAGATGAAATCAAAGATGGAAAATATACTGGTTCACTCTAATAAACTTCTGCTGAAGACCCAGAACATGCTAGACACTGTGCTAAGAACTAGGTGAACACAAGTGAGTCCAATTCAGGCAGACAGACAGTATCAGAGGTGCCACATACATACTTTTATCCCTTTCCTGTGACATTACATAAACACAGAAGGCACTGAAGCCTACGACTCTTCCTGTTCTAACGATTCAGTCATGGAAAGCCTCCTCCTGGCATTTTATCATTTGTTTGTAATTATTGAAATATGTTTCCTCATTCTCAGAAACTCTACTCAAAGCCAAGAGAACCAATATCTTACCCCAGAGACTTCCGCTCCAGTTCATCTTCTCTGCACACACGTTGTTAAATGGCTCCATCTTGGCAACTTCAGCCTGATGCTGGGCAAAAGCGAGCTGACCAACACCAAAGGGAAACATGAGAGGCCACTAACAATGAGGATTATGCCTATCACCCTAAAAACCGCACTTCAAAGCGTATCTTCTCCACTCATCCAAACCAGATTATTTAAAACTTCACAGAAAAAAATACATATTGTTTTAAAAGAGTGGCTCTTTTCAACTCACGGCAAAACACATTCAATAGATAAAGAACTACAATTGCCTTCTTTTAAAACAATTATGAGGAGGAATTCTAGAAAACCTTTTTACTGAGAAGATTGTTTTAAAAATTAGTTCAAACATAGCTCATGTCATGCCCCCAAACATAACTATACATATTAAGTGCCTATTCACTCTCTTAAATAATTCATGACAAAATGGTGTTTTGCTTTGAATGATTTTCAGCACAAATGGCCAAAATGTCTTTTATAAATCAAAGCCCTGGGGGAAATCACAGATAATTTTCAACCAAACTTTCTTCCTTCCTCTAATTTGTAAATGATTAGTTCTAGAAGCTATAGAACGTAGAGAGAAAGGTTAAAGAAATATCACAAAGATTTAATCAGATGAATTCACTGAAAATAGCTGGTCACTTGACTCATCTTGCTAAAAAGGTCTAAAATTTGTCTTCAATGATTATGCTAGTTTGACTGGAACAATATGTCAATTTGTCAAGAAAAATAATGCTTCTTTCAAATTTCAATATATAACATGGTCCTGATTTTTAAAGAGTAAAAATTTGGGAAAAGTTTATAAATACCTCAAACATCAACAGTGGTTATCTTTAGGTGGTAAAATTATAGACTTTTTGTTTTTTTGGCCACTCCACACAACTTCAGGATTCTTAGTTCCCCAAACTTGGATACCTGGCCGTGAGAACACCAAGTCCTAACCACTGGACCGCCAGGAAATTCCCTAGACAATTTTTAAAAAATTAAATTTCTCTGTATTTTTCTATCTTTTCTATATTCTCTGCTATCAATATACCATTCTTATAGTCATAAAATAACCTATCTTTAGAAAATAGTATTTTGGCATCACTGCTAGCAAAGAATAGAAAAGAAACACCCTTAGCAACATGAGAATTTTTCATGTCTCTACATAACTCTACTCTAATTTAGCTGTCCAGATGCCACACATCAGCAGGATGAAAATCGGACTACACATGTCCCTCCACTAACTTGGTCAAGGACCCATAAAACCAGGGACATCTGAGCAGCTGCCAGTTTCCTCACCAACACTCCAATCACTGCCTCACACTCTCACCCGAGGTATACACTAGCTCTAAATAGCTTAGTCTTCTTTTATGAAATAACACTTTAGAGTTTTAGAAACTTCTTACATATTACCTTATATAAATACATCCAATTCCATCCCAAACTGATGAGAAAACTGATGAATAAAACACGTCTCAACTGGGTGTACCAACGAACATAGGTCCAGAGCTCAGTAGCTACTAAGACCACGATGCAGAGCAGACACAGAAGCACCTCGAAACAGAAACACAGAGAGTCACTGCCAAGCCATCCTCCCCATCCAAAAAGCTGACTGAGAGCAAAGAAAAAGAATGGGACTTGAATATGCAAAATCATTTGCACCATTGTGCTGCATGTTCATAAAGCTATATCAGTGACTTAGTGTGAGTTCTCAATATAGTTACGGTGAAGTTTTTAAAGTATTTTAAAAAGTAAACTGTTAATCAGGTGCCCCTCATCCCATCTTACCATCAACACATTATATGGATCCACTCCAAAAAAATCTTCAAATCGCCACTTCCATGTTTCAAAATCATGAAACTTAAAATTAATTAAAATATCACTTAGTGCATCATCCAAGGCACCTGGCTTCCAATCCTCTCCACTGAGAAACTTTTGTATTTCTAACAAGGTTTGTCTTTTAAGGATAATCTCAGCATCGTAATGCATGTCATCTTTGTTTTCATCAGGCTGAATTAAATTCACCAAAAAAAAAAAAAAAAACCA
>SJYC01131719.1:0-15960 GCA_006408675.1 Madoqua kirkii
CGCTGAACCATGGTTCCTGAAGGAAATACGGGCTTAGCTTCCTGCAACCCATATTTTCATCAACCAATCAATTCATAACCTTTTTATGTTACTGTTTAAAGACACCTAATGTATACTGTGGATCCATTAACACTAAGCTCAGAGCCAATAGCACTATGACTGAACTGAACTTATCTAACAAGGGTATTTCTCTCTAAGGCACAGCTCAGCCTCCCTGTGCTTAGGAACACTAGACAGAAAAACACTTGGGAGATTTTTAAACAGCAAAAGTTTTAAAATTGGAAAATAGCCTGAAAAGATAAAGAGATCACAAAGTAACATGAGAGCTGAAAATAGCCTTGTTTCACCTCAACTGAAAGTGGGCTCATCAGGCAACTCAAATGTTTTGCCACTCTGAGCACGTCTAAGGGTGACACAAAAGCAGGAGCACTGATTCTGAGTTACAAATAAAGTTCAGTATTCAAAATATTACAAAATATGAATCCAGCAAATAATGAGGATAAACTATCATTATTTTATGATTCAGTTTATGACTTTCCATTTGCTGACACAGCTTCCAAACAGCCTAAAATTTAGAGTGCACAAATAAGAAAAACAAAAAGGATCTCAAAAAGGAGCAAAATCTGGGTTTCCACGAACGCATATGACATTCATAACTATCTTTATTAGTGTGAGTACAGGTTAGCAAAATCTCTATAAACGTTAAACAGTTAACATAAGAGAAAATTATCTTTTCTAACAGTAAATACTGATTTTTATATTACAAAATAGGTACTAAATGAGAAAAACCCAAGTGTCATGTAATATCACAAATCATCAGTAAGCATAAAAAAATAGTCACTGATTAAATATTTCCAAAAAAAACCAAAAGCTATTCCAAGCTTCTCCATCTGGAGTATTTTCTAGCTCCATTGGTTTCCTCATCTATGAAACAAACTCTTTTCCAACTTGCACTTGTTGTAAGACTCTAACTGAAGGTTATACATATGATTACATCTGCTTTTACAACTCCAAAATAAGATGGGATTATTACTCATTTTTAACACTCCCTTTTTAAAAGTTTTCTAGGTGTTTCAACTCCCTGAAGGGAAAACAATGACTCAAAAAAATGAAATCTTAACATTAATCATGAAAAATATGTCCAATGACATGTAATTCTACAAAGCAGCCCTTGCCACAATAAACATCTAGGGGAAAAATCTTAAAACCCACTTTTGTTTTTCTCAATATATAATGATATTACATCATTTGAACAAGAAAGTGTGGAAATGATAGAAAAGAACTAAGGACTGGAATAGAATTTCCTTACCAAGTCATGAGATGAAGTTTGCAACTGATCAGCAAAGTTCAAATAGCAAATTTAAAACAATCTCCCTCTCCCCCCACCTCAATTAGGCGGTACAGCAGTGCACAGAGGAAGTAAATCCCCATGAACTGGAAGAAAAAGAGGAAGGGTCAGCACTGCTTACTTGCCTTCCACCAAACCCACAGGCTGCTACCTTCAATCCTGCATGATTAAGGTTTTGGTAAAAGGGCGAGTCAGGTATTCTCTGTTGAAGCATAATGATGCTTTATCAGTGCTGATATAATGTGAAATTAATACATAACAAAAATATCCACTACAGTGATTAGTATCACATCAAATACTCACAAGTCCAAGCTTTTTGGTTTCAATCAAAATCTTATTTAAGTACCTCCTAAAAACTGGATTGCTTTGACTTTCATAGTCTTTTCTCTTTTGCTTTTCACATTCATCAATCTGCAACCACAAAACAAATACATTAGTTAGTGTCAGAGTTTAATCTAAGGGTCAAGTTTCTAGCCTAGTGGCCCCATTGAGGTCAAAGTAAGGAGCTAGTTATTTTCATCAAGCTTGCATTAAAATGTAGAGCTGGCCTGCTTTCTATGGGTTCTCTTTGCAAAAAGTAGGCAACAAAAGAGCACCAGGAGTCCCATACTGCACCAACTGGCAGTTTTCTTGCTGACTTTCAGCAGTTTTAAAGCTGAAGATCATGAAACAAAGACGCAGAGATGTGGGTAAGCAGAACATCTGGACCAATCTGCCCCTTCCTAATTCCGAAGTAATGATTTAAAGAAAGAAAGGAAAAGAGGAGGAAAAAATAGAAATAGAGCACAGCCAAACAGAAACAGAGGCAACATGAACCTAGAAGATGAAGGACACGCAAAGATTTTCTTGAATGTGTGTTTTACTTTTTGGCCTTTTACTGATTTTTTCTGCCAACTATCAATCATGCCCTACACATGGCAGGAATACTTTGGCCACCTGAGGCGAAGAACTGATTCCTTGGAAAAGACCCTGATGCTGGGAAAGATTGAAGGCAGGAGAAGAAGTGGAGAGCAGAGGATGAGAGGGTTGGATGGCATCATCGACTCAAAGGACATGAGCTTGAATAATGAGTTGGTGATGGACAGGGAAGCTTGGTGTGCTGCGGTCCATGGGGTCGCAAAGAGTTGGACACGATTGAGCAACTGAACTAAGGCCTCTCCGGATGTCCACACACGGCAGCCCGTCTGCACAGAATCCCTCATGAGGACACACTTCCTCTGAACTCAGGTCTATAATCACCAGAGAGGCTAGTCAGGGTAGTCCATGTCATAAGACATTTAGAACCTGCGATAAGCAACTTCCACTTATTACCTGAGTGTGGACCACAAGCTGAGGGGAGCGCTGGAATGGGCTTCAGATGATAAACAGGTAATAACTGAGCAGCACACACAGACCCAGGATAGAATGACAGTCGAGAAGACACAGGGCACTCCTCTGCTTTCAGGCAAGGTTTACAAACCTTAAAATTTTTAAATTTCTTTTTAAGAGTAAAAAAAAAATTTTTAAACAAAGACTAAAGACTTCATTTTACTAATCATGTTTTTACAATGTCAGACCCAAAGTCATAAACAACAGAATGAAAAATTTCAGTGAAAGGGCATTTCTCCATTTCCTACCATGCAGCCGAATTAGCTCACTACACCACAAAATGCAGTTAAGACTGAAGCAAATTTTATCCAAGCCTTTCCTTGCTAGCACTCAGATGAGACAACATTCACATTTGGTAAGAACCACAAGCAGCTGCTTATAGACCTCACTGGGATACATCTGGATCTCAGGTAGCAAGCTCTCCCAGCCTCTCAAGCTGGAACCCTCCCCCATTCACTCCAGCTCTTCCCTACCCTCAACCACCACAACCTGCCTATTCTGCCACAGAAAAGCTTTCTCTTCACGCCGTCACAGCCTCAGTGTGAGCCTTCGGCGCTGCTGCAGCTCTGCCACCCCCATCCCAGCTCCTCCACACTGCCCCAGCACCCTGCCTCAGAACCAACCGAGGTGGGCTCTGGCAGCATAGCCTGTGCTCAAACCAACCAACATCTTGACTTACTTCCTTTCTCAAACTCTACTGCAGCCACAGAAATAAAAGGACTGAATAAATGAAGTAAGAGTTACCACACACCAGATTATAATAATCCCTTATATTTGTAGGAGCAACTGTTATGCTTATAAGCTAGCAATAGAGACATTTCTTCATTTGCTATACTTGTCATGAGTTACTACAGTCCAGCAATGTGACAGGTGATAAAGCATCAAGAATGAATAAAATATTCTTTGTCCCAAGAAACTTCAGCCTGGTAAAGAAATAATTACAACATAGTGAGATAAATGTTATTACAGGAAAATAAAAGTACAATTTTTAAAAATTCAAGGCCAGAGTAAAGAGAAACCAAGGCTAGGGTAATTAAAGAAAAAGTATTATTTATATATTTGTAAATTGTACTTTAAATAAAAACACAAGTTCAGTTCAGTCGCTCAGTCCTGTCCGACTCTGCGACACCAAGAATTGCAGCACACCAAGCCTCCCTGTCCATCACTCAAGCTCATGTCCATCGAGTCAGTGATGCCATCCAGCCATCTCATCCTCTGTTGTCCCCTTCTCCTGCCCCGAATCCCTCCCAGCATCAGAGTCTTTTCCAATGAGTCAGCTCTTCTCATGAGGTGGCCACAGTACTGGAGTTTCAGCTTTAGCATCATTCCTTCCAAAGAAATTCCAGGACTGATCTCCTTTAAAATGGATTGGTTGGATCTTCTTGCAGTCCAAGGGACTCACAAGAGTCTTCTCCAACACCACAGTTCAAAAGCCTCAATTCTTTGGTGCTCAGCTTTCTTCATAGTCCAACTCTCACATCCATACAGACACAAGAAATGTTAGCAAAGACAGAAAACACAGAACAATTTAACATACCATAAGTAATACAAAAATCATGAATAAAAAATCCTAACCTTATAAGTTAAAGAATCAAGTCTGTTGTAACATTCTGACAATTCATCAGCATGTGATAAGTCAGGACTGACCTCTTCTTTCTCTGATATACCATATTTCACCTAAAGCAAAGCAGAAAGAGGTTTTATTTCTTTATAGTTCAGTTGTAAAAATAATCTACAGTTAATAAAGACTAAAATTTTGACTCCATCATTTTCTGGCTTTGTTTCAACTGTATTAAACCACCAAAAAAAGCAACAGCCTCAAATTTGTATACTAGCTAAGAACTAAAATCAAATGGGTTTGCTTCTTGATCAGCTTTACATTCAAATCTGAAACAGAATTAAACAGGTGGGATTGAAATCATCTTAGGCTAAGAGACAGGAAGATATTCTGCACGGTCATTAATCACTGACATAGGATTCTTTCACAGCTCTGTGAAAAACAGTAACAAATATAGACTATTTCCATCACAGGACTGGTAAGGTATTATACACACATGGATTTTTGTAAATACCTGAGATTTTCTCATTCTTCCTGAAGCAGCATCATAGTTAAGCATGTCTGTGGGATCAATCCATTCATCATCATGAGCATAAGCAGTTATCAGCCACAGACATTCACAGAGGAGCAGAGAATACAGCATCCTGCGTGAACGCTAGAAAAATTAGCACATATATTGAACTATGATTACTTTTAATAAAAACAACCTACTTCTAGTGTTAAGATAATGCTTTCTTAATAACTGAAATAAAAATACTTAGTAAAATGGTATTTGTATATAAACACATACATACATGCACACATAGTCTCATTGAGACTATATACATTTTTTTTTCTAAATGATTTTCTAAATGATTCAGCAATTCCATTCCGAGGTATATACCCAAGAGAAGTGAAAATATATGTCAACACAAAAACCTGAACACAAACATTTATAGCTGCATTATTCACAATAGCCAAAGTGGAGAAACAACCCAAATGTCTATAAGCTAATGAGTATCACACAGTGGAATATTATTAGGCCATAAAAAGGAATGAAGTATTGATCCATGCTACAACATGGGTGAGTCTTGAAAACCTTGCTGTTTAGTCACTAAGTCATGTCCAACTCTTTGTGACCCTATGGACTGTAGCCCACCAAGCCCCACTGAAGATACTGGACTGGACAGCAATTTCCTTCTCCAAGGAATCGTACCCACCCAGAGATCCAATCCTGCATCTCCTGAATTAGCAGGTGAGTTCTTTACTGCTAAGCCCCCATTATGCTATGTGAAAACAGCCAGTCACCAAAAACCATATATTATGATTCCATTGATATGAACTGTCCAGAATAGGAAAGTCTACGGAGACTGGTAGGTGGATATAAGAAACTGAGGATGTGAGAGACAGAGGGTGGGAGTTAAGCGGTACAGAGCTTTTTTATTCATTGAAGTATAGTTGATTTTCAAAGTTGTGTTTCTGCTGTATAGCAAAGTGATTCAGTTATATAATATGTATACATTCCATTTTATATTCTTGTCCATTATGGTTTACCACAGGATATTGAATATAGTTCCCTGTGCTATACAGTAGAACCTTGTTATTTATCCATTCTATGTATTAATATAATAGTTTGTCTCTGCTCACCCCAAACTCCAAATCCATCCTTCTCCCAACTCCTTACCCCTTGGCAACCACAGGTCTGCTCTCTATATCTGTGAGTTGTTACAGGGTTTCTTTTTGAGGTGATGAAAAGTGATCTAAAATTAACTGTGGAAATGATTGTACATTATCTGTGAATATACCAAAAAACTGAACTGTACAATTTAAATGGATGAATTGTATATATGTGAATCATTCCTCAGTAAAGCTGTGGGAAATGTGAAACTTAAAAGGTGCAAAATTAAGATTCAAATGAGGTGACCAAACTCTAAATCAGAGAAAATAGCTTGCTTCATTCATCTAAGCCTCTGCATAAACACTGTCAAACTGTTTCAACACACTATCTTCTCTATTCAACACTGTCCAATACAGCAGCCATTAGCCACACGTGGCTATTTAAGTTAAAATTACATTGCAAATTATTTCCTTATTCTCACTAGCTGCATTTCAAGTGCTCAGTTGCCACATATGGCTAGTGGCTTCCAAACTGGACAGAGTGGCTTCCAAAATGGACAGTGCAGATACAGAACATTATCATTACCGCAGAATGTTCTGTCAAACAACCTCTGTGAATAAGGATCAGGGTAAGAAAGTTCCAAGATGGGAATGCCCTGGGCCCTGCTTACAGTGTAGTTGCAAGGATAAAAGTAACTTCAGGCTAAAGCAAACATTTCGTTGTGTTCCTGGTGTGCTATTTCTTCTTCCAGTGTAACACACACTGAAATTAACCACTTACTGGTCAGTCTCATCCCTTGCCACAAAGGCTCTCAATCCTGCATTAGAATCACCTGGGGATTTTCTAAATTTTCCAATCTTATGGCCACCTCCCAAGTCAAGACAGTGTAGAACCACTGTCTACAAATTGGCACTGGCCTGATAACTACACACACACACTTGCCAAAAGCATTTGACAGTGACTGAAAAACAACAGGGGTGTGTGCCATCTGCCTCTGCAAAGACTGAACCCTGTGCTGCTGCAGCTGCAGACCTTCAGCACCTGCTGAGGGGAATTCAGGGCAGAGAATGAGGCGCTCTGGGCTCCAGGGAAACGGTGTAAGAGGTCCTCATACAGATATTTTCAGGAACTGATTTCATGATCCCAATCCTTGCATCCCCTCATGTCTAGAAAAGCACTAAACCCCTCATGGTGACATCAGCTCCTTGTGACTAGCAGAAAACCTTTTAAAGTAAGCACCTGCTTGCACTGAACTCCCCCTGCATCAAAATCATATATTTCCCTTCCCCTGGGGGCTTCCCTGGTGCCTCAGATGGTAAAGAATCTGCCTGCAATGCAGGAGACCCAGGTTCAATCCCTGGGTGGGGAAGATCCCCTGGAGAAGGGAATGGCAACCCACTCCAGTATTCTTGCCTGGAGAATTCCATGGACAGAGGAGCCTGGAGGGCCTCTTTGGAGCAGTCTCTCAGAGCTACCTGCGGTGCAGTCTCCTGGCTGCAGTTCTCATTTTGTCCTAAATAAAACTTAACTTGCAACTCTCACGTTGTGCATCTTTTTAGTCGAAACCAGGTGTAGGGGTTTTCAAAGCTCCCCTGCTGGTTCCATCACACAATGAAGGTAGAAAACCACAGCACGATAATGTGAACTTTTCCAGGGAAGGTTAACTCCTTACTCAAGTCTGAAGTCACCTTCCTAATACCCTCTCCTCCATCTCGCCTCACCCCTCTCCAAACCCAACACCCAGCCAGTGGCCAGCAACTGAAAGACACTCAGTAACCTAAGCAGCAAGCAGCGAATGCAAACAGTCAAGGCCTCAGCAGGGATTGAAAGAGCTTCAAGGGCTGAAAGGATGAAACAGCACATCTGACTGGGAGCAACAGGGAAGATTTCACGGAGGAATGGGCATGGGAAACAGACTTTGAAGTATGGGCAGCATTCTAAGAGTGCGAGACACGAGACACGGGAGGCAGAAAGCAACAGGTTCGTCTCAGAAACCGGAAACATGAGGATGCACATGGTGGAACACAGAGCTGGAGAGGTGGGCTGCATGACTCTGCCAAAGTAAAAAGCTTGTAACAGTTTTCAAGGGGATGGGAACTATATTTGGGGAAGATGAAACCAGAGTTAAATGTACACTCAATTCAAAAGGAGGCTGAAGTAGAAATGGATGTTGATCTGAAAGAGTGGTGACAATGAGACCAGAAAGAACCCACCCGACACATTTTAAAGATTAATTCTACAGACCTTGGCAGCTGAATGCACGTAGAAGGAAAAAGGAGAATGATGACAGACAGGACTCTCTAAGATTTCAAGGCCCACCATCAACAGAAACGGTGATATCACTAACTTAAAGAAATTGAGAATGAGAATACAGCCTGGGGAAAAGTTCAGCACTCCTTTGTTCAACATTTAAACATACCTGCTGGATTGTAAGTACTGTCGTGATGGGGCTAATAGGAAACTAGATCAGTCAAGCTGTCTTTAAGAAACTTACATTCTAGCGGGGGATGACAATAAGTTGACAAAAAAGTAATTTCAGATAGTGATAAGTTCTAGGAGGAAAATAACACAAGACAAAGGTGTAGATGGCCTGGCCCATCCTATACCAGGATCAGCTGCTTCTACTTTACTACTTTGGAAGACTTGCTTTTGGGGACCCTCCCATGGAACTCAGCCACCATGCTGTGAAAAGATTAAGTCACCAAGAGACCCCACGTGTCGGGGCACACTGCTCTCCCAGTTGGCAGCCAACATCAACAACCAGTCATGTAGAGGAGTCCTCCTGGTGGATCCAGTCCAATCCCTTGGTAACAGACTTGGTGACCTGCCACCATCATGTGGGAAAAATGACTACCCAGCTGAGTCCAATAGAGCCCCGTAAGCCCCAGAATTATGAGATGAGAAAATGGTTGTTTACAGCCTCTAAACTTTGGGGTGGTTTGCTACACAGTGGTACATAACCGATTAGGCAGAAAAATAATGAACTAACTGTAGAAACATTCGGGAAAAGAAAATTCAGAGAGAGGAGATAGCAAGCATAAAGGCCCAGGTAGGGATTATGTTTGAAGCATTCAAAGAATGGGCAAGAAGGCTAGAACAACTGTTTTCTTATGCCATGAGGTTGTGCTATCCACATTAATACAGAAATGCACTGCAGAAATTGCTGGTAAATTGGATGAGAAAAGATTCAGGATGATGCCAAGGTTTGTGAATGCTATGTCTTGTGAATGAGCTGAACGCGAGAAGGGGTATAGGCCATAGCAACGAGTACAGTTTTTACTTAAGTGTAACTGGATGTCAGCCACTAGAGAGTTTTAAGCACAGAAATGGTAGAATCAGGATTACGTTTTAAAATCACTGGGGCTGCTATGTGGAAGCCGGAACAGAGGACAGAAGCAGGAAACTAGAAAGAAGGCATGTGGCAAAGCCCAGCCACAGGCCACCAAGCACATTACTTCTTTCTGAACACATGGTAACAGTGGTGCCTTCCAGTTAAGTATGTGACAATTAAGTCCTGGTCAGCACAACAGCAGTGGAAGAAATATGCACCACATCCACAAAAGCCTCCCTGCTTGAACTTCCATCAGCTGTTCCCCAGCCCCCACCAGGCAACGGGGAGGACGCTGAGCCCTAGAGGAGGGCAGCCTGACTATGGAAGGAGCTGGGACCCTAAACAACCACATGCGAGGCCACCTATTAAGTGGGAACATGTTTTTTGACTTTCACATGAATGAAAATTAATTTATTTTAGGATAAGTCCTAAGATTTGGGGAGTTGGTTTTTTATACCATCTTGTGCTACTGTAATATAGAAATGCACTGCAGAAATTCTGGTAAATTGGATGTAAGAAGCAAGGACAAGAAAAGATTCAGGATGATGTTAAGGTTTGTGACCAGAGCAACTGGGAGAATGGGAAAAGACTGAAGGACACTCAGGTGGGCAGACAACAAGTTCTGATATAACAAGAGTTCTGCTTCGGACACAGTACATTTCAAATGTTTACTGATATCCACATAGAGATGTCCCATACACAGTATGGAGGTAAGGAGAGAAGCGGGTCTACAGAAATACAGGTGAGAGCCTTCAAGATGTAGCTGAGCTATTTCAAATCCTAAAAGATGACGCTGTTAAAGTGCCATACTCAACATGCCAGCAAATTTGGAAAACTCAGCAGTGGCCACAGGACTGGAAAAGGTCAGTTTACATTCCAATCCCAAAGAAAGGCAATGCCAAAGAATGTTCAGACTACCTCACAGTTGTACTCATTTCACATGCTAGCAAAGTAATGCTCAAAATCCTTTAAGTCAGGCTTCAACAGTACATGAATCGAGAACTTCCAGATGTACAAACTGGATTTGGGAAGGCAGAGAAACCAGAGATCAAACTGCCAACATCCACTGGATCATAGAAAAAGAGAATTCCAGAAAACATCTACTTCTGCTTCACTATGTTAAAGCCTGTGACTGTGTAAGTGTAAGTGAAGTCGCTCAGTTGTGTCTGACTTTCTGCAACCCCATGGACTGTAGCCCACCAGGCTCCTCAGTCCATGGAATTTTCCAGGCAAGAGTACTGGAGTGGGTTACCATTTCCTTCTCCAGGGGATCTTCCCAACCCAGGGATCAAACCCGGGTCTCCCGCACTGCAGGCTTTACCGTGTGGATCACGACAAACTGTGGAAAATTTTTAAAGAGATGGGAATACCAGACTACCTTACCTGCCTCCTGAGAAACCTACATGCAGGTCAAGAAGCAACACTAAATGGAGAGTAGCATGGAAACACACGTTACCATATGTAAAATAGATAGCCAAAGGGAATCTGCTGTATGACTCAGGGAGCTCAAACCTGGGCTCTGTAACAACTTAGAGGAGTGGGATGGGGAGAGAGGAAACGTATGTATACCTATGGTTGATTAATGTCTATGTTTGGCAGAAACCAACACAATCCTGTAAAGCAATTATCCTCCAATTAAAAATAAACTAAAGAAAAAGTGAGAACTGGACATGGAACAATGGACTGGTTCAACATCGAGAACAGAGAACATCATGGCTGTATATTGTCACTTTGCTTATTTAACTTATATGCAGAGTACATCATGTGAAATGCCAGGCTGGATGAAGCTCAGGCTGAAATCAAGAATGCCAGGAGAAATATCAATGACCTCAGATATGCAGATGACATCACCCTAATGGCAGAAAGTGAAAAGGAACTAAAGAGCCTCTTAATGAAAGTGAAAGAGGAGAGTGAAAAAGCTGGCTTAAAACTCAACAGACGAAAAATGAAATCACGGCATTTGGTCCCATGACTTCAAGGCAAATAGATGGGGAAACAATGGAAACAGTCAGAGGCTTTATTTTGGTGGGCTCCAAAATCACTGCAGATGGTGACTGCACCCATGAAATTAAAAGACACTTGCTCCTTGGAAGAAAAGCTATGACTAACCTAGAGAGCTTACTAAAAAGCAGAGACATTACTTTGCCAACAAAGGTCTTTCTAGTCAAAGCTATGGTTTTTCCAATAGTTACTTATGGATGTGAGAGCAGGACCACAAAGAAGGCTGATCACTGAAGAATTGATGATTTCGAACTGTGGTGCTGGAGGAGACTCTTGAGAGTCCCTTGAACAGCAAGGAGATCAAAGCAGTCAATCCTAAAGGAAATCAACCCTGCATATTCATTGGAAAGGCTGATGCTGAAGCTGAAGTTCCAATACTTTGGCCACCTGATGCGAAGAGCTGATTCATTGGAAAAGACCCTGATGCTGGGAAAGATTGAGGGCAGGAAGAGAAGGGGTTGACACAGGATGAGATGGTTGGATGGCATCATCGATTCAATGGACATGAGTTTGAGCAAGCTCCAGGAGCTGGTGATAAACAGGGAAGCCTGGCACACTCTCTGTAGTTCATGGGGTCGCAAAGAGTTGGACACGACTGAGCAACTGAACAATAAAGATGTAGATGAGATGGATAAACCATGGACTGGCTAAGATCACCACAAGATCTATTATGAAGATAAAAGACTGAGACCTGGAGCATGCCAACACTTGGAGGTTGGAGAGAACAAAGGGATGCTAATAAGAGACGATGTCAATGAGTACTAGTGAGGCAGGAAGAAGACCAGGAGAGGCTGTTATTCCAGAAGCCAAGTGAAGAAAGATGGGAACAGATAACTGTATCAAATGCTGCTGAAAGATCAAGTGATCAGAGGACAACAAAATGACCGCCGGGTTTGGTACAGCAGTTTTTAACAAAGTGGTAGGGACAAGAGTTTGGGAGTTAGAAAGAAAACGTTCAGGTAAAGGATTTAGGTCAGGGTAACATAGTGACTCCATGCTCCAAAGCACTCCCCAGACTCCCACTTCTGGCCAAGATGGAGTAACAGGGACCAGATTTACCTTCCTGTCTGAATAACCAGGTAAGAACACTGCACAAAATATATGAAATGGTTTTCAAGACACTGAACACCAAGCAAGAAAGGTGATCCTTGCAAGACAGGAAACAAACATGGATAACCCTTCCACTGCCCCAGTTTACTGTCTTGAGAGTCTCTAGACCACAGGCACCCAAAGAGGGAATTCAGGCAGAATTCAGGTGCTGGGCTCCTTGAGGAGATTTGAGTTGAGTTTGAAGAAACCAAGGGAGCTGGAGATAAGTGGGAAAATCTGCATGGAGACAGACCTCCAGAGGTCTGCAGAGGGTCCCTGCAATACCGTAAAGAATATCTGATCTTTGTTCCCAGTTCCTCCAAAACGCTTGAGATTTCCTAACTGACAGGACTGTGACTCATGGTGGGCTCCTAGACAGTTTCAGGTGGGGACTGTTCACCAAAAAACCAAGCAGGACTTCCCTGGTGCTCCAGTGTTTGAGAGTCTGTCGGCCAATTTGGGGGATATGGGTTCAATCCCTGCTCCGGGAAGATTCCACATGCCAAGGGGCAACTGGGCCCATGTGCCACAACTACTGAGCCTGAGCACCTTAGAGCCTGTGTTCGGCAGCAAGGACCCACTGCAATGAGAAGCCTGCACACCCAAACTAAAGAAAACCCGCACACAGCAGCAAATACCCAGCAGAGCCTAAAGTAATTAATTAAAAAAAAAAAAAGACCAAGCACATGATTAGAGGACTGGAACTTGCTCAGTCATCCAACCTCGGGGATGAGGGGGCCGCTGGAGACTGAGTTCAGTCAGGTGGCCAATGAATCAATCACGCCTATGAAATGAAACCTGATTTAAAAAACTCTGGACTTTCACTCATCTCCTCCTGCAAGAACACCAAAATGGCAACTAGATGTTGAACAACCATCGACAGTGGGATGCTAGAACCCACCAAATAATGATACCCCACATCCAAAGACAAAAAGCCACAGCAAAATGGTAGAAGGGGCACAATCACAATAAAAATCAAACCCCATACCCGCTGGGTGGGTGACCCACAAATTGGAAAACAATAATACCAAAGAAGTTCTACCACTGTTGTGAAGGTTCTGAATCCCACATCAGATTCCCAGCCTGGGGATCCAACAAAGGGACTGAGAATCCCCAGGGACTCTGTCTGTGAAGCCCAGCAGGATTTGATTACAGGACTTCCATAGGACTGGAGGAAACAAACTCCAGTCTTGGAGGCACAAACAAAATTGTACAAGCACCAAGACCCACAGTAGAGGAGCAGTGACCCCACAGGAAAGGTGAAGGTGAAGTCGCTCAGTTGTGTCCGACTCTTTGCGACCCCAAGGACTGTAACCTACTAGACTTCTCCGTCCATGGGATTCTCCAGGCAAGAATACTAGCGTGGGTTGCCATCTCCTTCTCCAGGGGATCTTCCCGACCCAGGGATCAAACCCAGGTCTCCTGCATTGGAGGTAAACGCTTTAACCTCTGAGCCATCAAGGACCCCACAGGAGAGGAAACCAAAACTGCCTGCTAGTGTTGGAAGACCTCCTGTGGAGGCATGGGTTGACAGGGCCTGACCACAGGGAAGGGGGCACTGGCAGTAGTAATCCTAGAAGGTCCTCCTTTGCATAATTCCTCTTGAAGGTTGCCATTAACCCTATCATAGACCCCACAGAACCCAGGGCTAGGTTGCCACAGGCCAAACTAACAGGGAGGGCTAACCCCACCCATCAGCAGATAATTGGATTAAACTTTACTGAGCAAGGCCATGCAGGCCAGAGCAAGACCCAGTTTTTCCCACAGTCTCTCCCATCAGGAAACCTCATCCATCCGAGGGCAAACAGAAGCAAGAAAAACCACAATCCCACAGGAGCTGGAGCAAAAATCACATTACAGAAAGTTAATTAGGATGTAAAAACAGAAAGTTATGTTCCAGATGAAGGGACAAGATAAAATGCCAGAAATGAAACTAAATGAAATGGAGACAGGAACCTTCCAGAAAAAGAATTCAGAATAATAATAGGGAAGATGATCCAGGAACTCCAGAAAACAATGGAGAAGATGCAAGAAATGTTTACCGAAGACCTAGAAGAACGAAAAAAAAAACAAAAAAACAGAGATGAATAATACATTAGAAGAAATTAATAGCAGAGTGACTGAGTCAGAAGAACAGATAAATGACCTGGAGGACAGAATGATGGAAATCACTGCCATGGAACAGAATATAGAAAAAAGAATGAAAAAGCAAGGAAGACAGCCTAACAGACCCTGGGACAACATTAAACGCACCAACATTTGCACCACAGGGGTCCCAGAAGGAGTAGTGAGAGAGAAAGGACCTGAGAAAATATTTGAAGAGCTAATAGATGAAAACTTCCCTAACATGGGGAAGGAAACAGTCAACCAAGTCCAAGAAGCACAGAGGTTTCAAGGAGGACAAAGCTAAGGAGGAACACACTGATACACACAATAATCAAACTGACAAAAATTAAAGACAAAGATAAAATATTAACAAGGAAAAACAACAAATAACATACAAGAGAATGCCCATAAGGTTATCAGCTGATTTCTCAACAGAAACTCTACAAGCCAGAAGGGAAGGGCCTGATATATTTTAAGTGACAAAACGGAAGAACAGATAACCAAGGATACTCTACCCAGCAAGACTCTCCTTCAAATCTGATGGAGAAATCAAAAGTTTTCCAGACAAGCAAAAGTTAAGAGAATTCAGTACGACCAAAGCAGCTTTACAGCAGAAGCTAAAGGAACTTCTTCAGGCAGGAAACACAAGAGAAGGGAAAGACTTACATAAAATAAACCCAAAACAATTAAGAAAATGGTAACAGGATCACACATATCAATCATTACCTTAAATTTAAATGGATTAAATGCACCAACCAAAAGACACAGACTGGCTGGGCCAAGAAAATATGTACATATATGCATTTCCACTCACCGCAGCACTCTGCTTGACTTTCCAAATTGTATGTAATTATTTTACACTGGGCTTCTCTGGTGGCTCAGATGGTAAAGAATCCGCCTGCAGTGCAGGAGATCTGGGTTCAGTCCCTGGGTGGGGAAGATTCCCCTGGAGGAAGGCAAGGCAACCCACTCCAGTGTTCTTGCCTGGACAGAGGAGCTTGGTAGGCTCCATGGGGTCACAAAGAGTTGGATACAGCTGAGTGAATAAGCACAGCACATGTTCCCATTATGGCTTGCAACTGTAATTATCTTTTTTTTTTTGGTCTGGCTATTGATTGTGAAAACTGATAAACATCTTTTATTACTGTGATTATGTAACTAGTACTCAATACCACTGTATCATGATTGGTCAACAGGAAAATAACAGAATTCTGTATCACCAAAACTACCGTTTAATAGAAAAACTTTTAATCACTTTTTAAAATCCTGCTGCATAGCAGAATTATCTTGAAATTTTTTGAAAAATACAATTGCTCAAGTATTGTTTTTTTTTTCCTCCAGAGCTCCAGATAAGTTTTTAACTAGCAGCCATGTTTATTAAAAAAAAAAAAAAAAGGACCATATGATGATCTTTTACTTTTATCTAGTTTTACTTTCTCTATTTCATATTCAGTGCTCCCATTTCATTTAGATTATGTTTTCCAATTTCTCCATCTTTTTTTTGATGTTCTTTCTGAGGACTTTATCAAGCACAGAAAAGTTTTTGTATTTATATATAGTAT
>SJYC01131720.1:0-16574 GCA_006408675.1 Madoqua kirkii
ATAGTATAGCGTACTATACTATATATAACATATAATATATAGTATACTATTTTTAAAAATTTTTTTGACATTTTGATTCCACTCATTTGACTTAGTATGAATAGAAAGCTAGATTTCTAATTTTAAAAAACAGATATACAATAAGGGCTTACTGTATAGCACAGGGACCTATAGTCAACATCTCGTAATAATCTATAATGGAAAATAATCTGAAAAATAACATATGTGTATATGTGTAACTGATTCACCTTGCTGTGCACCTGAAACACTGTAAGTCAGCTATAGCTAGCTAGCTAAGTCACTTCAGTCGTGTCCAACTCTGTGCGACCTCACAGACGGCAGCCCACCAGGCTCCGTCATCCCTGGGATTCTCCAGGCAAGAACACTGGAGTAGGTTGCCATTTCCTTCTCCAATGCATCAAAGTGAAAAGTGAAAGTGAAGTCGCTCAGTCGTGTCCAACCCTCAGTGACCCCATGGACTGCAGCCTTCCAGGCTCCTCCATCCATGGGATTTTCCAGGCAAGAGTACTGGAGTGGGGTACCATTGCCTTCTCCTAAGTCAGCTATACGTCAATAAAATATATATTTATATATTCAGGGAAAAAAAACTCTGGACACTGTAACTCAGAGGAGCATCCTGGCTGGTGACACACTGATGTGCTGCGATGATGAAACACCTGGCTTCCATGAGGACACAGGAGCTCTGCACTCTCCCCCCGAGACTTGCCCTATCTGTCTCTTCATCTGGCTGATCTTCGTCTATATTCTTTATAATATGACCATTAACTGTAGTGCTTTCAGTCATTTTAGTGAGTCACCCAATCTGATGGGGTTGTGGGAACCATTCAATCTATAGTTAGTTGGTCAAAAGTACAGGTGGCCTCTAAGACATGCATCTTATGTGGGGAAAGTCTGTAACCTTATCTTGAGGGGTGTACACTAACTCTGGATAGGCAGTGTCAGAACTAAACTGGCGGACACCCAGTCTGAGAGAACTGGTATCCAAACAGACTCCTTTGAATATTCAGCACAGTGCTGACCAATGCACGCTTAAGAGGAAAGTAGCTGAGGCCTGAGAAAGAACCACGGAAAGAATTCAATGTAAAAATAGAGAATGAAAAGAAATAAGAAAACAGGTAATAGGGAAGATGATAAAACCAAAACTTGGCTCTTTGAAATGACGAATAAAACTGATAACTCTATATACAATAAGATTAACGAAGAAAAAGAGAAGGCCCCCCAAAACCAGTATCAAAGAATGAAAACTCATTCATGATTAAAAGAAAACATTTAGCAAACCAAGAGTAAAAGAAACTTTGTCAGAGTACTATAGCAAGCACTACACTTGGTAAATATTGAGACCCTTCCCTGCGATCAGGAATGAGACAAGGGAAAAGGTGCTGGAGGGCAGCCAGGACACTGGCAATGTTTCACTCCTTCACCGGACAGTAATTACATAGGTGCTTGCTTTTTAGTGACTTGCTAAGGTGAACATTTGTATTTTACACACTTTTCTGTATTTCTATTTCACATTTTACAAAAGGTTTTTTCCCCCCTATGGGAGAGACTAACTAAGCTACTGTTATGACCTAAACTAAATCTCTCCATCCAAACTCATATGTTGAAGTCCTAACCCTCAGTTCCTCAGAAGGCAGGATCTCTAACAGGTGATTAAATTAAAATGAGCTCATTAGCATGGGCCCTACTCCACTATGACTTGCATCCTTATAAGAGGAAATCTGGACACAGGCAGGTCTGAGGGAGAATGACATGAAGACACAAGAAGAAGCTGGCCACCTGCAAGCCAGAGAGACCACAGGAAACCCCCTCTGCAGACTCCTTGACCTTGGATTTGTAGCCTCCAAAACTGAGAAAACTTTCTGTCGTCTAAGCTGCCCAGTCTAAGGTACTCTGTCATGGTAGCCCTAGCAAACTACACAAATTTCTTCAGACATTAAAAAACTAACAAAGTCAACAACTCACAGACTCTTGGGTGTCAAAGAAGTTTAACTGCAATGAAGAAAGGTATGACTAAAAGAACCAAGGAGTACGGGGACTAATCAAGTACATGGATAAATTTAATAAACAACTGAGAGTTTTTTGAAAAAACTAACTTTTTGTGTTTAAAAATGTGAAGTCAAAACACTAGATAACAATAATGATGGGAAAGGCATCCTAAGATCCCTCTGACGGTCCAGAGATACTTAGAAATACTGGATAACTGTATACTTTATTAGGGAAAAAAGGACTTAAGCTAAGGAATAAAGCCTTGAGAAGATTCAAATATAAAAGAGGAGACTCAAGACTAATGAGAGTAATAGAAGGCAAGCTAAAAACATGCCAAGTGTAGAGGCCAAGAGGGGCTTAATCTGAAGGAGCTGTTAGTCAACTATATTAAATACTCCTGAGAAGCTGAGAAAAATAAAGTCTGAAAAAAAGTCACTGGATTAATTAGTTGATCATCTGTGAAATGACTTTCATAAAATGACGATAATGAAGAGCCTAATTCTGAACAGTTAAGAACTAAGTAGGTGAATAGAAAACATACCTGTGGTTGCCAAGGGGGAGGGGGTGGGAGAGGGATGGAATGGGAGTTTAGGGATAGCAGATGCAAGCTACTATATCTGAAATGGATAAACAACAAGGTCCTACTCTACAGCACAGAGCGCTATACTCAGTACCCTATGATAAGCCATAATGGAAAAGAAAAAAAAAGTATATACACACACATATAACTGAATCACTCTTCTGTAGAGCAGAAACCAACAGAACAATGTAATCCATCATTTTCAATGAAAATCAAAGAACTAAGGAATTCCCTGGCAGTCCAGTGATAAGGACTCTGCACTTTCATTGCCATGCTGCTGCTGCTGCTGCTAAGTCGCTTCAGTCGTGTCCAACTCTTGCGACCCCATAGACGGCAGCCCACCAGGCTCCCCCGTCCCTGGGATTCTCCAAGCAAGAACACTGGAGTGGGTTGCCATTTCCTTCTCCAATGCATGAAAGTGAACAGGGGAAGTGAAGTCGCTCAGTCGTGTCTGACTCTTTGTGACCCCATGGGCTGGGGATAAATCCCTGGTTAAGGAACTAAGATCCATCAAACTGCAAGGCGTGAGTAAAAAAGAATACATATGAATCAGTTCTAATGAGGCAGATGAAACTGGAGCCGATTATACAGAGAGAAGTAAGCCAGAAAGAAAAACACCAATACAGTATACTAACACATATATATGGAATTTAGAAAGATGGTAACGATAACCCTGTATGCGAGGGAGAGGGTGGGATGATTTGGGAGAGTGGCATTGAAAGATGTATAATATATAAGAAACGAATTGCCAGTCTAGGTTCGATGCAAGATACAGGATGCTTGGGGCTGGTGCACTGGGACAACCCTAACAGATGCTATGGGGAGGGAGGGGGGTTCAGGATGGGGAACATGTGTACACCCACGGCGGATTCATGTTGATATATGGCAAAACCAATACAGTATTGTAAAGTAAGGTGAAAAAAAAAAAAAACTAACAGAGGGAAGCTGAGTCCATGGACCAAAAAAAAAAAAAGAAAGATTGAGGGAAAGCCTATGCTTTTGGGGACCACACAGAATTGCACTTATGGTCAACCAAAACACTTTCAGGCCATTGCTTAGCAACGTACATGCAAGGAACAATTTGCATTAGTGCTTAAAAAATAAAGGTTGATAATATTAAAAAAAAAAGAACTAAGTACCTGACAATGACAAAGAGTCTGAACTGAGCAGAGATTCAGAAAAGACGGCAGTGTAAATCAAGGCTACACTTAACGATTTTCAGAGGCAACAAGGTTTACATGACTTCATCAATAGAGCTTTTCTGGTAGGACAGTTTGCCACTTCTGGGGCTTTACTGCTCTCATGATTTCCCTGGGATATAAGAGGGGTGCAGATCCTAGATCCTGAAATGTCTGAATCAACTATTCTGAGGTGACACTAGTGGTAAAGAATCCACCTGAGGATGCAAGAGAGGCAGGTTTGATCCCTGGATCAGGAAGATCCCCTGGAGAAGGAAATGGCATCCCATTCCAGTATTCTTGCCTGGAAAATTCCATGGGCAGAGGAGCAGGCTACAGTCCATAGGGCCACAAAGAACTGAGTGACCCAACTGAGTGACTGAGCACATCAATAGAAATGAATGAGGAAGGATGGAAATAAAGGCTCAAAGCAAAAAGAGAAGCTCAGAGTTCACACTGTGATTATTAAGAGGACAGAGAAAAAGATCACTGGAAAACCAGGACTGTCTCTGTGTGCACAGGGTGGGATGGAGAATGGAGATTTGGAAAAATAGGAGGCATTCTGCAAAGGGAGATAAAAAACTGTCAATCAGCTGAGTATTGACTATCAACCCCACAAGGTAATGCTATTGGCAGCTATGCTATTCTCTCCAATAATGATCAGCAGCCCTAGGGGTAGGGGTTAACAATGCAGAAATGATAAAAGACCAGGAGGTGAAGCAGAATAATGGAAGCAGCTGCAAATCTCCCAAACCCCTCCAGCCCTGACTTTTTGAGAAGTCTCAAAGGTGATCTCACAAGTCCTCCATACAAAGCCACATCCAAACCTGGTGGAGATCTTGTTAAGAAACAGATTCTGACTAAGTAAATCTGAGGTGGGCATGAGCTTCTGCACTTCTAACAAGCTCCCAGTGATGACAGAGATGTTGGCCTACAGACTACACTATGAGTGAAAAGAGTGAAGTCAAAGTGTTGGTTGTTCAGTCGTGTCCAACTCTGCAACCCCGTAAGCTGCAGCCCTTCAGGCTCCTCTGTCCAAAGGATTCTCCAGGCAAGAATGCTGGAGTGGGTTGCCATGTCCTCCTCCAGGGGATCTTCCCAACCTAGGAATTGAACCCAAGTCTTCTGCATTGCAGGGAGATTCTTTACCATCTCACCCAAAGTGTTAAGGAAAAGTAACTTATGTTGGTTTAGTTCAGTGGCGCTATCTGTGATTCTATTATTTGTCAGTCATTAGTCTCTCTCCAGAGAAGGAAATGGCACCCCACTCCAGTATTCTTGCCTGGAGAATCCTGTGGATGGAGGAGCTTGGTGGGCTGCTGTCCACAGGGTGGCACAGAGTCGGACCGACTTAGCATGCATGCACTGGAGACGAAAATGGCAACCCACTCCAGTGTTCTTGCCTGGAGAATCCCAGGGACAGAGGAGCCTGGTGGGGTGCCGTCTATGGGGTCACACGGAGTGGGACCCGACTGAAGTGACTCAGCAGCAGCAGCAGCAGTCTCTCTCCCCTAGTTTTTATTTTTTTAATCAGTTTTTTCATCTGTCAGTCTTTGACGCTAATAACGTCAAAGTTGTTAAATAATAGTAGCAAGCAAAACCTATTACATTCATTCATGTAATCTTCACAAGAACTCTTAGAAGTAGTACTATTATTTTACAGATTAGAAAAACAAGTAACTTGCCCAAGGCCACTCAGCTATTATGTGGCCCAATCCAGACTATACAGTCCATGGAATTCTCCAGGCCAGAATACTGGAGTGGGTAGCCTTTCCTTTCTCCAGGGAATCTTCCCAACCCAGGAATCGAATCCAGGTCTCCCCCATTGCAGGGGGATTCTTAACCAGCTGAGCCACGAGGGAAATCCAAGAATACTGGAGTGGGTAGCCTACCCCTTCTCCAGAGGTTCCTCCTGACCTAGGATTGAAACCCGGGTTTCCTGCATTGGAAGCGGATTCTTTACCAACTGAGCTATCAGGGAAGCCCTCCAACGCATACTGCTGCTGCTGCTGCTAAGTCACTTCAGTCGTGTCCGACTCTGTGCGACCCCACAGACGGCAGCCCATCAGGCTCCCCCGTCCCTGGGATTCTCCATGCAAGAATACTGGAGTGGGTTGCCATTTCCTTCTCCAATGCATCAAAGTGAAAAGTGAAAGTGAAGGCGCTCAGTCGTGTCGACTCTTAGCGACTCCATGGACTGCATACTGGCTCTACCTAAAAACTGCCTCTCCAAAGCAAGATGCCAAAGATCCTGAGGGGCTATTCTGAGAAGGCGGAGAGGAACTGCGGGATCCCATCTCTACAAAGTGGGAAATGCAGAGTGGGCTGTAACAGGAGATACTCGTCTGGTCAGCTACCAACAAAGAGATCTCCAAAGAGATTGTCAGCCACTGAGTGGAAATCGGCATAAAAGAGGAGCATCTGATTTCATCGAATTTACACGTGAAATGAGTAAGAAAATTAACTCGGATATTAAAGTCAACTGAAGGGCACAGGAGTCAGGGGGTTGCAATTTAGTTCGCGTGCGTTTGTGTAGTTTTCTGGAATGTGGTTCTCAAGCTTCAGAGCATTTCTAACAGCTCTTAGATAAGGACGACGATGATAGTAATGATGATAAAGCTAGTCTGTGGACCACACCTTCATAACCACCATCATTGTGAAAAATGTCATTGTTTTTCACCACCCACTCATAAATATTCATCTCTAATTTTAACATTCAAATTAATTTGGAGTTTTTGAAACCAAATCCGAGCCATTCTGCTGACGGTATTCTTTCAGACTGTTTTTAAGGTTTTCAGAGATAACAAGCCAACAAAAGTCAACGTTTACTCGCGTCTCGTTTTGCGCGTCTTGCCCCTTTTCCCGAGGACGCCCTTCGAAGCGCGTAAAGTGAGAGCAACCGCGCGGCACCCAGAGTTAGGCCGTCAACTGGCCGGTAAGATAAGGCGGCAGGTCGCCCGCCCACCCCGGTAGACGCCGCGCTCCGAAGTCCCCCGCAGGCCCCGACAGCGCCCCTGGCCTCGCCTGCGCCGCCGCCCGCGGAACCCGCCCGCTGCACAAACGCAACAGACCTCGCGGACTCACGTCTCGGGTCGCCCGCCTGCCTCTCCGGGAAGACAGACACCAGACCTGGCAGCTATGAAGATGGCCAGCCGCCCCGCAAGCCGCCGAGCACTTCAGCGGGGGGCCTCCCTGGCGCGCGCCCTCATCGATTTGCTCGGCTGGCGGCTGTACGTCCTTCCCGGACGCGCGGCTGATTGGCCCGTCAAGGGGGCGGGGTCGGCCTCGGTCGGCTTGTTTTAGGCCTGCGTTTCTTTATCCTCTTTAGCTGGACGCTGCAAGTGAAATCTTACTTCGAAGCTAAATATGTTAAACGGGTACGAAGCGTATTTTCTTATCGATTTATTTTCTCTAAGTTCTCGAATACTTAACATTTGCAATAAAACATAAACCTGTTCTGAGCGTAATTTTTTAATGGGGCATGATTAATGATAATGTAATACTACAGTAGTCCTGTAATATTGAGTACTGGGCAGGGGTTGGGTAGTGCACGCTTTGTAGTAATTGGAAATAGTTTTTCTTTGATTTTGTCCTTAAGTACTGGCCTTGCAGGTTCAGAAAATTCTCCAAAGAGGAAATAATTTTACACATTAGGAATGAGAGGTGTCCATAAGTTATTGGCAGCAAATTTCAGAGTATGTTAAAATTTGGCATATTATGTGGTACACTTGAGTGTGTGTGTTGCCTTTCACAATTTTTTAAAAAGTAAAATACACCTGACACAAAATTTACCATCTCAACCATTTTTAAGAGTAGAGTTGTCATTAAGGACATTTATATTGTTGTGCTTGTATGACCACCACCCATCTCCATAAATCTTTTCATCCTGCAAAACTGAAACTGTTCACCTTGTAAAATTCATTATTTCCTCTTTGCCCAGGGCAACCACCAAAGATACTCATCTCTATGAATTTGTCTACTCCAGGTACCTTGAGTGGAATCATACAATATTTGTCTTTCTGTGACTGCCGTATTTCACTTAGCATAATATCCTCAAGGATCAACCATGTTATAACATGTATCAAAATGTCCTTCCTTTTTAAAGGCTGAAATTATTCCATTGTATTGTATACCACAGCTTATTTAACTGTTGGACTCCAGTTCTTTCATCTTTTGGCTCTTGTCATGCTGCTATGAACATCAATGTACAATATCTCTTTGTGACCCTGATTTTGATTATTTTGAGCATATATACCCCTAAGTGGGATTGCTGGATCAAACAGTAATTCTGCTTTTCATTTTTTGAGGAACCACCATACTGTTTTCCACAACAGCTACACCATTTTGTATTCCCCTTCAACAGTGCACAAGAATTCCAGTTTCTCCACATCCTACTTGTTTTTGTTTTTTGGCCACATTGCGTAGCAGGTGTGATCTTAGTTCCCGAATCAGAGATCAAACGTGTACCCCCTGCATTGGGAGCACAGTCTCAACCACTAAACCACCAGGGAAGTCCCTGTTTTGTTTTGTTTTTATAGTGGATCTCCTACTGGGTATGAGGTGGTTTTCAGTTGCATTTCCCCTAATAATTACTGATAGAGTATCTTTTCAAATGTTTATTGGTCATTTATCTGTCATCTTTGAAGAAATGTCAAGTCTTTTGCCCATTTTTAAATTAGATTTTTGATAGACCTTTATATATTCTGAATATTAATCCATTATCAGACAAGACTTACAAGTATTTTCTCTGATTTCATGGGTTACCCTTCCATTGTTATGTCTTTTGGCCTATCTCAATTTTTAAAAACACTTAAACGTTTAAAAAATGAAATTTGGGTAATTCCCTGAAGTCCAGTGGTTAAGACTCAGCACATTCATTGTCATGACATAGGTTCAATCCCTGGTCGGGGACTAAGATCACACAAGCTGCGTATGGGCATGGCCAAAAAAATAAAAATGAAACTTGAATCAGACCTCTGAAGCTTCTGCCAGGGAGAGATCAAAGTCTGTACCACCCTCCCATCCCCACTGTCCTTCAGTGAACCCCCCAACTGAAGAGTCAGAGAACGTAGATCCTCCAGTTCTCTTCTCTTTCACATGAAGCTCCAAGAATCTATTTACTTCCATGCAGAAGACAGTGCAGATACGCAAAAAATGACATGTAACCAAGATAGCTATTGAAAAAGGTAACTTTTAGAGCTTATTATCTAATGCACTGCAAAGGGAAAATGAATACCCAACATATGGGAAGATCTTCAAGTTTTCTCCCTGACAGTGATGGAGGTAGAGGGCATAATATTATAAACACTTTTTACCATGATCTGGTTTACCTCAAGAAATCGTCCCCCCTGCTTTTTTCCCGTACTTTTAAACTTAACACTAATGACCTGCTATAATATCTAGAATGTGTAATACTAAGTATGAAAGTACACTAAAGGAGACTGGCCTGTTTTTAGCAAAATTCTCTTCTGCATACCTGAGGGGTTGGAAAATGGTACTACTGAATAGCCACAAACTAATCAGATTTCGTTTCTAAAGTACTCAATTCAATGTAGCTGCAATCTAACTTAGAATTTATACATCTTGCCTGGCTTTTATTAATCAACTTTCACAGGATATTCCGGGTAGAAATTTCTCTAGATAGTGAATAAAAGAGAAGACACAAAAGTTGCCGAGTAAACTGGAGAAACAGCATTCTAGATTTAAAACCACAGACACTGAGAGACAGGAATAGTTTAGGTATGAAGAGGTCTTTATTGAAATAATAGCACAGTTACACTTCTAATACCTTTTCCACTTGTATACAATAGATTAAAAATGCTTGCTACATACAGTGCACAGACAGTTCAGTAATTAGAACCAACTCAATTTATAGTGGATCTCCTACTGGGTATGAGGTGGTTTTCAGTTGCATTTCCCCTAATAATTACTGATAGAGTATCTTTTCAAATGTTTATTGGTCATTTATCTGTCATCTTTGAAGAAATGTCAAGTCTTTTGCCCATTTTTAAATTAGATTTTTGATAGACCTTTATATATTCTGAATATTAATCCATTATCAGACAAGACTTACAAGTATTTTCTCTGATTTCATGGGTTACCCTTCCATTGTTATGTCTTTTGGCCTATCTCAATTTTTAAAAACACTTAAACGTTTAAAAAATGAAATTTGGGTAATTCCCTGAAGTCCAGTGGTTAAGACTCAGCACATTCATTGTCATGACATAGGTTCAATCCCTGGTCGGGGACTAAGATCACACAAGCTGCGTATGGGCATGGCCAAAAAAATAAAAATGAAACTTGAATCAGACCTCTGAAGCTTCTGCCAGGGAGAGATCAAAGTCTGTACCACCCTCCCATCCCCACTGTCCTTCAGTGAACCCCCCAACTGAAGAGTCAGAGAACGTAGATCCTCCAGTTCTCTTCTCTTTCACATGAAGCTCCAAGAATCTATTTACTTCCATGCAGAAGACAGTGCAGATACGCAAAAAATGACATGTAACCAAGATAGCTATTGAAATAAGGTAACTTTTAGAGCTTATTATCTAATGCACTGCAAAGGGAAAATGAATACCCAACATATGGGAAGATCTTCAAGTTTTCTCCCTGACAGTGATGGAGGTAGAGGGCATAATATTATAAACACTTTTTACCATGATCTGGTTTACCTCAAGAAATCGTCCCCCCTGCTTTTTTCCCGTACTTTTAAACTTAACACTAATGACCTGCTATAATATCTAGAATGTGTAATACTAAGTATGAAAGTACACTAAAGGAGACTGGCCTGTTTTTAGCAAAATTCTCTTCTGCATACCTGAGGGGTTGGAAAATGGTACTACTGAATAGCCACAAACTAATCAGATTTCGTTTCTAAAGTACTCAATTCAATGTAGCTGCAATCTAACTTAGAATTTATACATCTTGCCTGGCTTTTATTAATCAACTTTCACAGGATATTCCGGGTAGAAATTTCTCTAGATAGTGAATAAAAGAGAAGACACAAAAGTTGCCGAGTAAACTGGAGAAACAGCATTCTAGATTTAAAACCACAGACACTGAGAGACAGGAATAGTTTAGGTATGAAGAGGTCTTTATTGAAATAATAGCACAGTTACACTTCTAATACCTTTTCCACTTGTATACAATAGATTAAAAATGCTTGCTACATACAGTGCACAGACAGTTCAGTAATTAGAACCAACTCAAATGCATTTAAAATAAATAGCCTATTTAATAATTTAAAGTAAATTACTGTACAATATGAAAATAAAGGTACATAAATGTTAGGATCTACAATACCATAGAAATAAAACCATTATTCTGAATCACACAAAACAGTGCAAGAAAAAAAAAGTCCAAATAAGCTTTTGGAGTGCAAAATTTAAATTTCCCATTTTAAATTATCATGCAGACATAGCATTTCAAGCCATGCTATAGTCTATGGCAAAGTTTTCAATTTTTAAGAGGAAAAATGCTAGCCAGTAAATTTACTGTACCATCAGGTATTGCATCACATAACGCTGCTGCTCTGCCTACAGCACAGTTTAGATGGGAGGTATCTTGTTGCATTCAAAAAATTGAAATGAACAAGTTTCTGAAGCAAACACGTTTACCTTTTAAGCCTGAAACAAAATAATATGACAGAGTAATAATTATATCCCTGGGTTTAAGAAAAAAGAAAAAGCCTATACCACATAATGCACTAAGCAGTTTTCCATCCATTTAAAAATTCCATAATGATCCTTAGTTAAAGTAACAATGTAACTCTGGAGAGACATAAAATTCTGACCTCTAGCTGAAAAGTGAGACAGTATCCTCAGGGGTTGTGAGAAAAGCAAAAGTATTTCTGAATACCTATGTTTAATCTGTGTAGAACTTGGTTGCATTACATGTAGTAATATGCTTATAGTTCAGTTTCAGTATGTATATAAAACTGTTATTTAGGCAAAGATCAAGGAATGCGTTTAATACTAAACCGAACACACATCATCCACCTTGACTTTTGAGTGCACACTGACAACATAAGAGCTCTTCCGCAGACTTTGGCAACAAGACTACATACAGCAGGTCACAGCAGCACGAGCTCACGTGGAAGACTCAAAGCACTGCAGAATAACACCACCCAACAGCTCCTATCACAGGGGTACATGGTAATAAGGGGCTTCCTCGTGCTAAGCCACTTTCTGGGTCAATCCATCTTCTTCAGTTTTGTAATGTTCTCAACTCAGTAGTCTTAAGTCTCTGCTTTCACTGCATAGGTTGACACTGGCTGTACTCTATCCATTGTAAGTCCAGAGGGTTACAGTTCTGTCTGCAGAGGATGACAGGAAGGAAAGATCCTGGGTGTGCCATCTGCACTGAATCACTTTGTCTTTGTGTTCCCCCACCACCATGATAGGAAGCTGTTTGGTGAGGTCTCCTAAATTAAAGAAAAGAGATTTGATTTACATTATAGAGTATGTATAGATTTCATAGGCCTCCTATTACTTTAAGACACTACAGTATATAAAAGCCTAACACATTAATATAGTACACTGAAAAGTTTAAACAATTTAAATTACTGAAGACCTAATTACACAAGCATATTTGGTAACACCTACACAGCAACATGACACAGCTGCCACTGTCTCCTTGAAACCCTCTCACTCTTCCTATCTCCTCACCTCAGTGCCACTACACCCCAGTCTCCTTTGATGACTGCCCTCTTCTTCCTGACTTAAATTCTGGTGAATCCCAGCAGTCAGCTTTCAAATTTGTTTCCTTTCTACTTCACCTGCTACGAAATTCCATCTAGTACCATGCTACCACAGCCACTTAGATACAAACACCATCTATATTTCATCTCCAACCCTGACTTCTCACCTAGCTTCAGGCTAGTATATAAGTAGCTATTCGACATCTCATTTGATTGCCCTAACAGTCATCTTAAGTTTAACTTGTTTAAAGCAAACTCTTGCTTTTCTTGCCTAAAACTGTTTCTCTCCCTACCTGTCTTCCTCATCTCAGTTAATGGTACCAACTGCTTTGCTCATGCCAAAAACCTAGGAATCAGCACTGATTCCTTTTTCCCTCCCTGCCCAAATCTAATGAAAATAAATTAAAATACATTCCTAATTCAGTCGCTTACTATTATACTTCTCCCTCTACAACCCTAGTCCAAGCCACCATCATCTCCCATGGAACTGGTCCAGTTGCTTTCTCACTAATAATTATAATCCACTGTCCCTATAACTCAAAATTATATTTTAAAATTTCAGACCATATCACTCCCTGTTTTAAATCTTCCAAAGGATTCTTATTCTGCTTTTTAAAATGCCTACAAAACCCTGCCTGATTTATTCTCCTGCCTCTCTTTGCTTTGGTTCACTAAATTCCAGCCACACTGGTTTCCTATAGTGTCATGATTAAACCAAACCCATTCCTGCCTCAGCATCTTGACCTATGGTCTGTTCCTAGGGTCCTGGCATGGCTTGTTCTTCTCATCAGGTCTCTATGCAAATGGTACCTCCTGGTGAGACCTCCTCTAGCCTGTCTAGCATAGGTTTCCCCTGTCTACCTTGTTACTTTCTCTTACCTTGATAATTTTTTAATAGCACTAGCCAATACCTAAAATTACATTGTTTATTAGTTTGCTTTTTACTGGCCTCTGAAGTGTGAGCTCCATCTGTAAGAAAGTTACCTGTCTTATTCATCTCTCTAAAAAAACTAAATACTGGAAATATACAGATTATATTAATACCCTAATTATTTTAAAGTATTATACCCTAAGTATTTTAAAGTAGGAGTAAATAGGAGTACGTAAATGTATATTTTAACATTTACTATCATTGAACTCAAAATGATCCAATACAATAAATGTTGATTATTTTAGAAACCATTTAACAATAAATAAGACTATTCACTTGGTTTAATAATTTGTCACAATACATTACCAAGTAATTTGCTCATAAAAGCTATAAAACTGAAACTTGAAAATGATGTACAGTCAATTACACTAGATTAACATAAAAGAAAGACCCCCAAATACAATAGGAAGGACTAAAAAACAGTGGGGAAGAGCAACTTCCATCACCTTGTAGGTCTGTCACCTTTATCTTCATATCATAGGATCCTGTTAGCAAGTAGTGAGCTCCAGGAGAGAATCTAACAGAGCGAACATCACTGGAATGAGGGTGGTAACTCTGCACCATTCTTCCTCCTCTTATGTCATATAACATGCAGCTGGAATCTTCTTGTCCTGTGGCTAAAAGACGGCCACTGGGATCTACAGCTACAGATGCCACTGCACTCCCTGCAGAGCAGGAGGAATGAAAGTCTCAATATGCAAAAGCCAGTATAGTTACACTTCAACAGCTATTTATTTTCACTGAATCATACACTAAAGATTTAATACAGCTTGTTAATACTGTTAAGTTATGGAAGAATCCAATAGTCAACTGATAAACACTTGCATCCTTAGAAGCAAGATTCTGTGAGAAATGAGAAAGATCTTTTTTTTTTTGGTCCTCTGGGAGAACCCCCTGGAGCATTACCTATAGTGCAATAGATGAGCCACTTTTCCCAATGCAGTGTTCTCACTGCTGATTAAGTGTCCAGAATTCTCCTATGCCTAGTTCAGAGTCTAGCTGGGAACAAAAGATTAAATAACAGAATATGTTTTAGGACGCAGTGTGGGAAATATCTCTAAGCAACACATAATTAACTACCAACAGGAACTGAACTAAAAATAAGCTCTGAATCCACAGGTCAGACCCTTTAGGCCACACAACAATGCCTCCAGTTCAGTTCAGTTCCTCAGTCAAGTCCAACTCTTTGTGACCCCATGAATTGCAGCATGCCAGGCCTCCCCGTCCATCACCAACTCCCAGAGTTCACCCAAACCCACGTCCATCGAGTTGGTGATGCCATCCAGCCAGTTAATCCTCTGTCGTCCCCTTTTCCTCCTGCCCCCAATCCCTCCAAGCATCAGAGTCTTTTCCAAAGAGTCAACTATTCGCATGAGATGGCCAAAGTACTAGAGTTTCAGCTTTAGCATCATCATTCCTTCCAAAGAACACCCAGAGCTGATCTCCTTCAGAATGGACTGGTTGGATCTCCTTGCAGTCCATAAGACTCTCAAGAGTCTTCTCCAACACCACAGTTCAAAAGCATCAATTCTTTGGCACTCCAACTCTCACATCCATACATGACTACTAGAAAAACCATAGCCTTGACTAGACGGACCTTTGTTGACAAAGTAATGTCTCTGCTATCTATCTAGGTTGGTCGTAACTTTTCTTCCAAGGAGTAAGCATCTTTTAATTTCATGGCTGTAGTCACCATCTGCAGTGATTTGGGAGCCCAGAAAAAAAAAAGTCTGACACTGTTTCCACTGTTTCCCCATCTATTTCCCATGAAGTGATGGGACCGGATGCCATGATCTTTGTTTTCTGAATGTTGAGCTTTAAGCCAACTTTTTCACTCTCCTCTTTTACTTTCATCAAGAGGCTTTTTAGCTCCTCTTCACTTTCTGCCATAAGGGTAGTGTCCTCTGCATATCTGAGGTTATTGATATTTCTCCTCCCGGCAATCTTGATTCCAGCTTGTGTTTCTTCCAGCGCAGTGTTTCTCATGATGTACTCTGCACGTAAGTTAAACAAGCAGGGTGACAATATACAGCCTTGACGTACTCCTTTTCCTATTTGGAAGCAGGTCTGTTGTTGCGTGTCCAATTCTAACTGTTGCTTCCTGACCTGCATATAGGTTTCTCAAGAGGCAGGTCAGGTGGTCTGGTATTCCCATCTCTTTCAGGATTTTCCACAGTTTATTGTGATCCACACAGTCAAAGGCTTTGGCAGTGTCTCCAAGGGGGTGCAAAATGGTTCTCAGGGGACAAAAAAAAAAATCCTAAATGTTAACAAGGGTTTGTAGCCCTTCAAAGTTTAGCCCTACCAAACCAAAATCTCATTCCTTAGTATTTAATTTCTCTTGTTAGGAAAAAAATTAATTTTGTTTTTCCCCTTAGGGGAAGCGATAATGAAAATAAGGTTGACAAACACTACTGTACACCAAAGTAGCCTGGGAAGACTTCACAGAAAAAGAGGACATAGGTTAGATCCTGAAGAACAGTAAACAGTATAAATAAGAGAGTGCATTTACATGTATTACACATACACGTAATTAAAAATAATCTTTGCTTGAATTTTTGAGAGAGAAAAGAGGCTATCAGGAAGAATTACATGAGAGGATATTTAAAGGAAAAGAATAAAGACATTTAAGGATAGGTAGTTTAGTTTGGCTGGAGTTACTTGACTCAACACGATAACATAAAAGGTAGCTTATAGCTAAGACATAAAAGCAGGTTAGGGCTAAACCTGTCAAGCATCTTGAAAGCCAAACTGTAGGGTGTGAGCTTGTTCCTGTACAGAGTACAACATCACTGCAGGTTTCTAAGCAAGAGACTTACATGATGCAAGGGATACTCTAGGAAGATTATGTGAAAGTGTGTATCAAATTAAAATGGACAGACTACAGAAGGGAACCCACTGGAAGATAAGACAGAAGAGCAAAATAATCAAGAGAATAAGGGCCTGAATGTTGACACACAGATTTCAGGAAAAAGCTGAATAAAAAGAATCAATAGTCTTGGGAATTAACTGCCTGACTGGGGGCAAAAAAAAGGAAGTTAAAAATGAGCCCCAGACTTCAAATCTAGGTGCATAAGGAAATAAAAGAACCATTATCAAAAAGAGAGAAAATGGGAAGAAGAGAGGATATAACAGGTTTAGCTTTACACATGCAAAGTTTATGGTGACAACAGAATCTAGGTT
>SJYC01131721.1:0-23842 GCA_006408675.1 Madoqua kirkii
TCTACCTTGTTACTTTCTCTTACCTTGATAATTTTTTAATAGCACTAGCCAATACCTAAAATTACATTGTTTATTAGTTTGCTTTTTACTGGCCTCTGAAGTGTGAGCTCCATCTGTAAGAAAGTTACCTGTCTTATTCATCTCTCTAAAAAAACTAAATACTGGAAATATACAGATTATATTAATACCCTAATTATTTTAAAGTATTATACCCTAAGTATTTTAAAGTAGGAGTAAATAGGAGTACGTAAATGTATATTTTAACATTTACTATCATTGAACTCAAAATGATCCAATACAATAAATGTTGATTATTTTAGAAACCATTTAACAATAAAATAAGACTATTCACTTGGTTTAATAATTTGTCACAATACATTACCAAGTAATTTGCTCATAAAAGCTATAAAACTGAAACTTGAAAATGATGTACAGTCAATTACACTAGATTAACATAAAAGAAAGACCCCCAAATACAATAGGAAGGACTAAAAAACAGTGGGGAAGAGCAACTTCCATCACCTTGTAGGTCTGTCACCTTTATCTTCATATCATAGGATCCTGTTAGCAAGTAGTGAGCTCCAGGAGAGAATCTAACAGAGCGAACATCACTGGAATGAGGGTGGTAACTCTGCACCATTCTTCCTCCTCTTATGTCATATAACATGCAGCTGGAATCTTCTTGTCCTGTGGCTAAAAGACGGCCACTGGGATCTACAGCTACAGATGCCACTGCACTCCCTGCAGAGCAGGAGGAATGAAAGTCTCAATATGCAAAAGCCAGTATAGTTACACTTCAACAGCTATTTATTTTCACTGAATCATACACTAAAGATTTAATACAGCTTGTTAATACTGTTAAGTTATGGAAGAATCCAATAGTCAACTGATAAACACTTGCATCCTTAGAAGCAAGATTCTGTGAGAAATGAGAAAGATCTTTTTTTTTTTGGTCCTCTGGGAGAACCCCCTGGAGCATTACCTATAGTGCAATAGATGAGCCACTTTTCCCAATGCAGTGTTCTCACTGCTGATTAAGTGTCCAGAATTCTCCTATGCCTAGTTCAGAGTCTAGCTGGGAACAAAAGATTAAATAACAGAATATGTTTTAGGACGCAGTGTGGGAAATATCTCTAAGCAACACATAATTAACTACCAACAGGAACTGAACTAAAAATAAGCTCTGAATCCACAGGTCAGACCCTTTAGGCCACACAACAATGCCTCCAGTTCAGTTCAGTTCCTCAGTCAAGTCCAACTCTTTGTGACCCCATGAATTGCAGCATGCCAGGCCTCCCCGTCCATCACCAACTCCCAGAGTTCACCCAAACCCACGTCCATCGAGTTGGTGATGCCATCCAGCCAGTTAATCCTCTGTCGTCCCCTTTTCCTCCTGCCCCCAATCCCTCCAAGCATCAGAGTCTTTTCCAAAGAGTCAACTATTCGCATGAGATGGCCAAAGTACTAGAGTTTCAGCTTTAGCATCATCATTCCTTCCAAAGAACACCCAGAGCTGATCTCCTTCAGAATGGACTGGTTGGATCTCCTTGCAGTCCATAAGACTCTCAAGAGTCTTCTCCAACACCACAGTTCAAAAGCATCAATTCTTTGGCACTCCAACTCTCACATCCATACATGACTACTAGAAAAACCATAGCCTTGACTAGACGGACCTTTGTTGACAAAGTAATGTCTCTGCTATCTATCTAGGTTGGTCGTAACTTTTCTTCCAAGGAGTAAGCATCTTTTAATTTCATGGCTGTAGTCACCATCTGCAGTGATTTGGGAGCCCAGCAAAAAAAAAGTCTGACACTGTTTCCACTGTTTCCCCATCTATTTCCCATGAAGTGATGGGACCGGATGCCATGATCTTTGTTTTCTGAATGTTGAGCTTTAAGCCAACTTTTTCACTCTCCTCTTTTACTTTCATCAAGAGGCTTTTTAGCTCCTCTTCACTTTCTGCCATAAGGGTAGTGTCCTCTGCATATCTGAGGTTATTGATATTTCTCCTCCCGGCAATCTTGATTCCAGCTTGTGTTTCTTCCAGCGCAGTGTTTCTCATGATGTACTCTGCACGTAAGTTAAACAAGCAGGGTGACAATATACAGCCTTGACGTACTCCTTTTCCTATTTGGAAGCAGGTCTGTTGTTGCGTGTCCAATTCTAACTGTTGCTTCCTGACCTGCATATAGGTTTCTCAAGAGGCAGGTCAGGTGGTCTGGTATTCCCATCTCTTTCAGGATTTTCCACAGTTTATTGTGATCCACACAGTCAAAGGCTTTGGCAGTGTCTCCAAGGGGGTGCAAAATGGTTCTCAGGGGACAAAAAAAAAAATCCTAAATGTTAACAAGGGTTTGTAGCCCTTCAAAGTTTAGCCCTACCAAACCAAAATCTCATTCCTTAGTATTTAATTTCTCTTGTTAGGAAAAAAATTAATTTTGTTTTTCCCCTTAGGGGAAGCGATAATGAAAATAAGGTTGACAAACACTACTGTACACCAAAGTAGCCTGGGAAGACTTCACAGAAAAAGAGGACATAGGTTAGATCCTGAAGAACAGTAAACAGTATAAATAAGAGAGTGCATTTACATGTATTACACATACACGTAATTAAAAATAATCTTTGCTTGAATTTTTGAGAGAGAAAAGAGGCTATCAGGAAGAATTACATGAGAGGATATTTAAAGGAAAAGAATAAAGACATTTAAGGATAGGTAGTTTAGTTTGGCTGGAGTTACTTGACTCAACACGATAACATAAAAGGTAGCTTATAGCTAAGACATAAAAGCAGGTTAGGGCTAAACCTGTCAAGCATCTTGAAAGCCAAACTGTAGGGTGTGAGCTTGTTCCTGTACAGAGTACAACATCACTGCAGGTTTCTAAGCAAGAGACTTACATGATGCAAGGGATACTCTAGGAAGATTATGTGAAAGTGTGTATCAAATTAAAATGGACAGACTACAGAAGGGAACCCACTGGAAGATAAGACAGAAGAGCAAAATAATCAAGAGAATAAGGGCCTGAATGTTGACACACAGATTTCAGGAAAAAGCTGAATAAAAAGAATCAATAGTCTTGGGAATTAACTGCCTGACTGGGGGCAAAAAAAAGGAAGTTAAAAATGAGCCCCAGACTTCAAATCTAGGTGCATAAGGAAATAAAAGAACCATTATCAAAAAGAGAGAAAATGGGAAGAAGAGAGGATATAACAGGTTTAGCTTTACACATGCAAAGTTTATGGTGACAACAGAAATCTAGGTTCATTTATTCAACAGTTATTATAACACTACTGCTTTGGGCCAGGCACTATGCTAAGTCAGTTCAGTTGTGTCTGACTCTGTGCGACCCCATAGACGGCAGCCCACCAGGCTCCCCCGTCCCCAGGACTCTCCAGGCAAAACACTGGAGTGGGTTGCCATTTCCTTCTCCAATGCATGAAAGTGAAAGTGAAGTCGCTCAGTCGTGTCAGACTCCCAGCGATCCCATGGACTGCAGCCTGCCAGACTCTTCCATCCATAGGATCCTCCAGGCAAGAGTATTGGAGTCAGGTGCCATTGCTGCTGCCTTTGTGAAACTTAAAATCTACTTTATATGAAGGAGACCACCAAAAAAACACAAATATATAATCTTAAATACTGATAAAAAGTCAAAAGGAAATAAATGAAGTTCAAAGATAGAAATAACAGTAAGGTCCCAATTAAGGCAAAGAAGACTTTTCTGGCTAAGTGCTAGAAAGAGCTGAGACCAAATATGAGTAGCACTTGACCATGAGAAGACAAGTAGAAGAACGTATCTGAGTTGATTCAAAGTACAGAACAATGTCCATGAAAGCTGAGAGGAGAGAGCATTTTCAAAGAAAACAGAAAAATTAAGAATGTAAGACAGGCTTTTCACTTAGAAAAGTACCTCAGAATTGCTATTAAAAAATAGAAAGGCAGAAAAGGGACTCTAAAATAAAAATAATGGCAGAATACTATGTCACTCTTAAGATACCAATATTTTAAAAGGTGATCTATATAACACAAAGAGCAGTAACCTCAGTTTACAGGGAGCAATCCATATTAAGTTAAAAAAGTAAGGCAAATATACTACAATTTGTGTCTGTGTATATATGTGTTTAAAGGAGAAGGGAAATTACAATATACACAAACATTTTGGTTATATACTTACAGAGTATTTCTAGAACAATAAATAAGAAACTGGTCCCTTAGGGAAAGACACCAAGAAATGGGAGTAAGAAGAAAATGATCTATAACCTTTTGCTCAATTTCTGCTGTATGTATGCACTTAAAAATGTTCTTTTAAAAGGTCTGCGTTCTAAAATGCCTGGTAACAGAATAATTAGGGCATGATACTTAATCTCCCTGGGTCTTGGTTTCCTTAGTTGAATATTATTTTTACAAATAAAATAATAGATGAAAGAATTTAAGAATTTAAAATAAATTTAAAGTAAGAATTTACTCAATAAAATACCAAGTATTTATATTGTTCCTATTTTTTAACATATTTTACAGGGGAGAAGAAGTAGGTCAATGCAATTTATTTTTTTTTTAAATTCCAGAAAAACCTACCAGTTCCATGGAATGTTGTGCCAACAACACGAACACAGCTTGGTACTCGAAGATCCCAGAACCTAACAGTCTTATCTTGGGAACCAGATGCAATCATCCAGCCACTCCAAGTATAAAGTGCTAAAATATGCCCTATAAAAGATCACAGAGTCAGTTATTACTGTGGGACAGTAATTTGCTATAACACATTCAAAGCTAAGTATTCTTTATTGCTGAGCATGTTTATAATCTAGTTACTCAAACTGTGTGGTAGAGATTTTCCACATATATCAAATATATTGGTAATTGTCAAAAAATTAAATTTAGTAAAACTTGTATCAAAATCATAAACTTAAACCTTTGTGGTGAGTCAAATATTTCAGGACATCCTAACTAGTACTGAAAAAAAAAGTACCATTTGAAATTATGGCAAATTTTCCAAAGAGGAAACACAGGATTGCAGGGTTACATCGCCAGCTTTGGAAGGGAAAGACCTGGGGAGATACCTCTGTTCTGTCATGTTTAGCCATAAGATAATGAGCAAGTCATTTTGCCTTTTCAGTTTTGCTTTTTTCACGTACAAAATGGAGACAGAACTTCAGGCTTATAAAGTTGTTGTGAGGGTTAAATTAAGGAATTATGTGTATAAGTAAAGGCTTTAGCACACAGGAAAATGTCAGCTACAGTTACTGTGTTGTTATCCAAAGTTCATGACTTAGTTTTTGAAATAAAACGTTCTTCTCCTGAAGAAACCTCTTTTGATGCAATATATCCTCATTAATGAAAATGCACTGGGGAAAAAAGCACAGGATCAACAAAAAGAAGAGAAGCATCTGAGACTGATATCACATACCAGTATGTCCACTCAGAGCATGGAGGCCCTGTCCTCTCTGACAGTCAGTTGTATAAATGTTACAATCCCCTGCTCCAGCACTTATCAAAATAGCTCCACCACTTTCTGGGCCTTCCATAAATGCCAAGTCTCTAATTGTCCCATCATGCATACTAAATTCCAGATCCGGTCCTGAAACAGCAATAAGAATTTTAAAAAAAGACGCTGCTCAACTTACTGTGATAATTTAAAGATTGTTAAACTGCCTCCAAACTGACCAAGAGGAGGAGAATGGTAGAGTGGTATGCTCTATAGTCATTTGGGGATTGATATAATAATCAATTTCATTTTACTGAATTAAAAAAAATCTTCAAGAAATCAAAGTATCAACTCAGTTACCACCATCACTAAAACAGCCATATGCAGAGTTACCTTTTTGGCTTTTATCTCAAAAGAAAATGAAAGAAAAAAACATACTCTAGAAAATATTCACGAATACAACTTATTCACCCAGCCACCCACTGGAAGTTATTCACCCAGCCACCTTGTAGAATTTACTAAAAAAGAATAATGCATCACGAATGCAAGCAATTGTAAAACAATTCTTAAGGGTATATTCTTAGATTTTACTAAAAACAGTACAGAGTTGTATAAGAGACACACATGGGGAAACAAAGAACACACTAGGAGGCTATTGCTTACATACTCGGCCCCTACCTGTTGCATTACAAGTCTCTGCATTGAAGGGCAGCACTTTGACGTATTTGTCATTTGACCCTGTCGCAAGTAACTGCCCACAGGGACTCCAGGCCACACAGTAAATGGATCCTTTGTGATGTTTATTCCTTTTAAAACGTACCACTGGCTGCTTAGGTATGTCATGTGCACTGGAAAGAAAAATTGCAAAACGATATTTCAATTTCTTGCTTAGTAAATGAATGTGAAGTTTCTGTATTATGGTTGTTCTTGAGGGAGAGAGCAAAAACATATCAGACATGTTAATAACACTTTTCAAAATCTTACATGAAACAAATTTAAAGCATATTTAAAACTGAAATCCAAACATAAAATTATTAATCATTATTATACTAATCTTGAGTCTTATTTCAGACCACATACAGAACAGAATATTTTTAAGTCTTCATTTCACATATTTTTCATGGATTTTAATTCAGAAACTCAAAAGACTTCTAAAAAAGAGCTAGTAAGTCTTCCAAATTTAAAAAGTTTGATAAGCATTTATCAAACATATAATATGAGCAACTGCCTGGGGCAAAGAGAAGACAAAGGATAGAGGAAAAATAAAAGCAGCTACAGCTCTGTCCTGAGTTTAATATCTGGCAGGGATAGATGTTTCATGACTATCCACGTACAGTAAAGGAAGTATTGAATATAAATGTTATAGTCCAGTACAAGGTACTAAGGCCTTAAAAGGACAGAATTATTACACAAAAAGATGAAGGCAGGTGAACTGCTTCAGTGAGGATAAAACACAGTAGAGAGACGGGTCCAGCATGCAGCATGGGAAAAAGTCTGTGGGGCTGGGAGAAACCTGGGGCATTCCAGAGAAAGAGAGAAACAGGATGGGTGAGCAGCTGCAAGTCCAGCTGAGAAAGGTCTTAAATGCCATGGTCCTTGAGAGCTTGGCTTTTCATGGGAAGCTGACACTGGTTTAGTGGAGTAGTAGCTTCTTATCTGTACTTTAAAACATACACCTAAGACCTTATTAGGTATAATGATAATATAAAGTCTCTGTAAGAAAATGTGTTAATACATGTTTGGGGAGATCCATCCTAAAGGGTGAAATGACATATCCATTAAAATACTTCAGCAAACAAAAAGGATAAAGCAAATACAACAAAAATCTTGACAATTACTGCATTTCAGTGTACTAATCTCCACTTCTGTGTATGCTTAAAATTTTCATAATTAAGAAATTTTTAAAGAACAAGAAGAATATTGATAAATCTTCAATTCTTAGAAGGTGTTTAACAATGATAGAGAAAATAAATCAGATCAAAAGATTCTCTTTTTAGTTGCATATTGAGTTCATTGCTAGGGCCAACTATTTCTTTAAATGGATTTTACCTTCATCCATTTTGCTCCATCTCCACTGCCATCACACCAGCCATTGACAACAGCCTCCTACCTTTCTCTTAGCATTTAATCTTACTGTCATCTGACCCAAAGTTTATCACAGTATTTTTTTGTTGAAAACTTCCAACAGCTTCCTCTGCAGTCACCATAAAATCCAAAGTGGACACAAAGCTCTGCATAATTCAGTTCACATCTACTTCTGTAGCCTTATCACACTCTGCTCACCATACTCCAGCTGATCTGAACTCATTTTGGTTCCTTAAAAAGCCAAGTTCTTTCTCACTTCATGATCCCTCTAGCCTTATCTTCTTCCTTGTTTTCACACGGCTAGGTTCTATTCACCCACAGATCTCAACTTTAACACCTCTTCTTCAAAGAGGTCCTACTCTGACTCCCCAGTTCCCTCATCTCCCCATCTTACTGTTACAGCACCTTGTACTTTCTCTTCATAACATCTATCACAATGTATAATTACATTTATGAGTGTGTCTATCTGATAATGTCCACCTTCTCCACTAAAACAGAAGAAGTTCCACAAGGTCAATAGACACGTTTGTTTTACTCGCAACTACCCCCAAAGCCTAGCACAGAGAAGGAGCTCAAAATTTATTTGTTAAAAAAATGAATTTATTTTTCATAAAAATCAGTTTCTTCAAGAAGAGTCTATGAAACAATTGTGCCAGCATGAAAAACACAAAAAGGGAGAGTATGAATCTTAAATATATAAAGTCTTTTGCACTGCCTCCTAACTGTTGCTCTTTTTCACTCTCTGATCTGGAATTCTGCCTATTCTCTCTCATATAATCCTATAGAACCAATAAATGACATTACTATCACCTAACATGATCCATATTCCTTTTCTCAACTTTTAAATGTTACTAAAGAACAAAAGTGTAAACTTCTAGTTTCAGATACAGAGATATAACAAAAAATGCAAATAAATAAATAATCTCACCCCTCTGTTCTCCAAACAGGTTATAATAAAAAAAAGCCTTAAGAGTTGTAAAAAATTTCTAAAACACATGATGATATGTACTGCTTTTCACATTTAGATTTTTAAGCTCTGTGGCTTGTTTTGCTCGAATGTTTTTGTCTACTGGTACGAAAACTATTCTATTTGTGGCCATTCCTCTAACCACAAAACCTACCAAATAGTTCATGCCCATTTATTTTGACAGTAAAAGGCTTAACAAATAAATTGACAAAAAAGAGCCCAAATCCAGTTTTCTGTGAGATTACATCTAAGATATTTGCTTTCTCAGTAACTTTAAAGAATTAGTTGTGTACCTAATACATAAGGTCACATGCTTTTTTTTTTTGCAATATATGCTTTTAAAGATATATCCCTTATTTTCAAATCCCATAATCTGTTAAAATCGTAGTTAGGTTGACCAAATGAAAACAGAATCTTTCTAGGTCAAAATGGTCAAATATCACACATCTCAACCTAATACTTCTTTGAAGCTATTAATATGAGACATTTAAATTTTTCTCCAAGTCTATAACTAGCATTACTTTGTCTTTAAGTAATTTAACTAGAATATAAGGATCTAGCAGATTAAAAGAAAAAATAGAAAAAACAACAGAGATAAAGAAAACTAGGCTACTGAGTGGACAGTGGCCTAATTAAAAACATTTTATGAAAAAAACTTATGAAGTTAATTGGTGATTCTTATATATATTTCCTAAGTATTGAAAACAAAAATGTAAAAGCTTAAAAAAAGGAAAAGAAAAAAAAAGGAAAAGAAAAACACTACTGAAAGGCGATTATTAAAAAGGGGGCCATATGGCTAAATTAAAAACTAAAGCAAAAATGTCACTACAAACCATCTCTCCTTACCTTGGATCAATTACTTCTGGATAGGCACATACTCTCAGAGTTTTTGAATTTGAACCGACAGCATACAGACCACCACCTGGATGAAAAGCCACTGCTCTAACAGCTTGTGTGTCTTCTAGGGTATTAATACAAACAAACTGCTTCTTTGATTTATCATCCTATGGGCAGAATGAATATGAAAGTCATTCTATGAAAAAAGAATTTGAAAGAATTCATCTTTATCCCATTTTAAATTCATTTGAACTGTATTATTCACTTTATCACTTTACTGTTCACTATCAATACAAGCATACAGTCTTTTGAATGGCAAATCTAAAATAAACCAAATTTTTCTGTTTTTGCTACTCATTGCTAAACTAAGCTTGGACGCTCATAGACATTCAAGTGTTTCTTCTTTTCCATGACAAAACATAAGAATATGCATTCTCATATTAAGTTCTCTTCAAATGTCAAGAACAGCCCACATTTATAGTTCTTACAACAAACCATTGTTCATGTTTCTAAAAGTAGGAAATATAAAATAGTATTATTTAATCACTTTAGGGTTAAAAAAAAAGTTTACCATTATCTCCAGCAATGAATACTTTACTATTTCAAATTCAAATTGTAAAATACCCTTTTAAAACTGTAAAAATGGTTTTAATCAGGACCTTTAATTTCAGCCTCATTTCTATTTTCAACTGTCAACTTGTCTGCTCACCTCCCTGCTCTGAGGAAGGAAAACTCTCGAACAGCACTGTATAAAAGCTTTGGTGACTCCTACTATTGGTGTCATCTGAAACCACCCTGCTACCCAGACTAGGATTGGATCCTGGACCTGAAACAAAGCCCTCCAGGCTGGGGGTGGTGCAGAGACCCACCTAAATTTTGTCTTTGTGTATATACTTGACATTCATACTTTCCAAAGGCAATTTACTTCAGCTCTGATTGTATGCTGAGAGCTCTAGAACCCATAGTGATTATATCAATGAAGAGATTATGCATCTCCCTACTCAAAGTTTTATGTATGCAGCAAAACATCCTCATTGGAGAGTGGAGGTAAACCTGATATTAGACTCTGTCTTATGTAACAGAATTGAATTCTTATATTATTCATATCAATGTATTTGACGAGAAATACTACATTTCCAATTAAGCCATTTACAAAAAAGTTTGTGACTATTTACCAAATAAATAACATGGGTAGATAAGAAAAATGGAGGGGAATGACTCATCGATTACATGGCCAATGGCACACTAATAATAGTTACTGCTGCTGCTAAGTCACTTCAGTTATGTCCAACTCTGTGCAATCCTATAGACGGCAGCCCACCAGGCTCCCCCGTCTCTCAGATTCTCCAGGCAAGAACACTGGAATGGGTTGCCACTTCCTTCTCCAATGCATGAAAGTGAAAAGTGAAAGTGAAGTCGCTCAGTCGTGTCCGAATCTTAGCGACCCCATGGACTACAGCCCACTAGGCTCCTCCGTCCATGGGATTTTTCAGGCAAGAGTGCTGGAGTGGGGTGCCATTGCCTTCTCTAATAATAGTTTCTAAGGGTTGCTTTATAGCAGAAGTGGCAGAGCCACTTGCCCTTACTTGCTCTTCTCCAGTGCATTTAAATTTATTAAAAGTCTGCTGACATTTAAAAAATAGACTTCACATAAAAATCCAGCTTTCTAGGTTTTCTTGAAAATCAAAAGAACTGGAAACATTAGGTCAGCATATTCTTTGTGCAACAGACAAATATTCCTATGAATTTATCACAAAAATAATCAACTTTATTCATTTATGTCGCCTGTTTGGTCCCATAAGCATCTGAAATAATAACTTTGTTTATGGGATTAAAATTTGAACTAGAGAAAATAAGACAGAGTGAAGGTGTATACTAGTTAGGGAAGGATATTTGGTTCCAAAGCAAAAAACAAATATATTGATGCACAATCCAAAAGAGTAAAGATATTAAATATCTTAGCTAACTAACCATAGGGTTCAGAGAGTAGTGACACAGCTCCAATTCATGCACCAAGGTCATGACTGAACCATTAATATGAATACTCTCAAAATGTTATTTCACAGCAACCCCTTCACTTCACTCAGTGAAAACTAAACCACCTTGATATTACTACCGCCATTAACAATAAGGACTACTTAAAGATGGTGATGGTTCTTTCCTTAAATTGAGAATTCCTTGACAAGTAAATATACTTCCTTTGCAAGTAAATGTAAAAATAATAAAACCTCCTTCCTCTAAGTATTACCTCTTCCTCTCTTGATCTTGATAGATTCCCTGAAGAATCTCCAAGAGGTGGCTTAATGACCGAAAGTTCTGATGAACTGTGTGAATAGAAAGAAATTCAAGTACCATTTACTCTGAATATCAAAACAGGAACTAATTTACCCTTTCAATCTCTAATATTTATTTCTTTGGGGGTTATAATATTTATTTATAACCCACACTGATTTCAGTCATAATTACTCTCTGGAGCCATTTGTTAAGAGATCTAGATTCCATAACATGAAGCATAGTTAGTTGTAAGGAAGGAATGAGAAGCCATTCTGGGAAAAAGATTGAGTCAAACTGTACAAATTCCATAGTAGGATGTCCACTACCTTTTCCCTGCTTAGTTCCAGAATCCTGGAACTGTGAGTGTGAGTGAGTGTGAGTGTGAAGTCGCGCAGTTGTGTCCAACTCTTTGCGACCCCATGGACTGTAGCCTACCAGGCTCCTCCCTCCACGAGATTCTACAGGCAAGAGAGACTCCTGAGTGGGTGGAGTGGGTTGACATTTCCTTCTCCAGGGGATCTTTCCAACCCAGGGATCGAACCCGGGTCTCCCTCATTCCAGGCAGATGCTTTAACCTCTGAGCCACCAGGGAACTATGGTTAAGTTTTAACACAAGGAGGAAACTGGATTGCTCTTTTGAACAATTATCTGGTCCAAGAGAAAAGACTAACAGAAACTAGACAGCTGAGGGTCCCACAATAAAACAGTGTTTCTATTTAATCACTTTTTGTGAGGCCAACAGGTAAACAGATGCATCCATACCTGTGGCCCTTCCTTCTAACTAGCCATTTTAAAAAAATACCTCACTTCTTACAAATGCCTGAAGAAAGCCTCCTAAATAAAAAAAACAGAGCCTAGGAAATTCCCTGGTGCCCAGTGGTTAGGACTCCATGCTTCCACTGCAAGGAACACAGGTTCCAACCCTTGTCAGGGAACTAAAATACCACAAGTCATAGGACACAGCCAAAGCAAAACAAAATTTTAAAATGGAGACTGAAGACAATAAGGAAACAAAACCTACCAAAACCTAATTAAAATCCTTAGAAATACAAAAGGAAACAATGCAAGAAAAATATCCATTTAAGTTAAGGAAAATTAGAGAATAATAAAGAGCTTAGAAGATAAAAATAATACCAAAAAAAAAAAACCACAGCTAAGAAAATTGCTATAAAAATGTTTTCAGTATTCTATTATTTATGAATCTAGATTAAAAGAGCCCATAAAGTATCCAGAAAAATGAAGTAAAACAGACCTACTCTGATGTATATCATCATGAAGCTTTAGAACATCAGGACAGACAAAGTCCTAAAAAATTCTAAAGTAGAAAAGCAGCAGTCCTCATTCAAAGGATCAGATCACAATGGCATCAGACTTTTCAATATGTACAAGACACTGAAGTGATGCCTTTGAAACTCTGAGGAATGATTTCCATTGTAGAATTCTTTACTCAGCTATACTAAAAAGTCAAAAATGAAATATTTAGACACACAAGATCTCAGAAACTTCTCTGATGTTGTATCTCTTTTCAGGAAAGTACATGAGATCCTGAAAACAGGGAATCCAATAGAGGAAAGAGGCAAAGGAAATTCCCAAGAGAATAGTGAAGGAATATTCCAGGACTCTCTAGGCCTGAATAAAATGGCTCAGAACTAATGAACATAAAGTGAAGCAGGGATGATCCTGGAGGGGTGTTTCCCAGAGGGGAAAGAAAAACGGAAAGAAAAAGTACCTGATATTTTTTACTGTAATGAGGAGTTTTATGACTTTACAGTTCTGTCACAGTATCTGCAGATAGTTTAGTGATAGGTACCAAGAAAACTAAGCGTGTGCACACATACAGATGCACACCAAAAATGAGGCAATTACTCTCTCCATGAAAAATAAAAAGTTCTGTGAAAAGGAAATATATTCATATTATAGACTCAGTTGTAAGTAATATTTACATGACCATAGTAATGTTAACACTAGTTAATCTATTTTGTTTAGTTTTTAAACAAAAACCAACATATATTAGAAGAAGATGTAGACAAAATTAATGTGTTGTGGGTAAGCAGTATGGTACCTATATCTAACCTGCAGGGAATCAAGAGACAATAAAAACAGCAACACAAGCGTATTTTTCAGAAATGTGGAGACACATAGAAAAGAAACAGCTATCTAGGTTGAAAATGGCAGCCTACTGAAGATAGAAGTTATGGACAAAGATGGGTAAGATAGGGGATTCTGTTTTGTCTTAAGCCTTAAAGTGCTATTTGTCCTTTTTCACCATGTATGTTTATTACTTTGATAGAAATAAATTTTAAAATTTGAGTTCTAGTTGAGAGGTACACGAAAAAGTTTTCTAGAAATAAAGAAGCAAGTATTAGATAAATTTATGTCCTTTAAGTATAAAACTAGAGGTTTTGAAACTAATCTATAAAGCCAGTTCTATACAAATGCCAGGAGCAAGTTATGCATTTTAAAATGAACCACTGTAAAGTGGTTTAAGGCTATAATAGATGAAGAAAATGCTCAACTATTTCATTGCATAAGTTAACACCTGTTTACTAATGATAGCAAGATGAAAATTTTTCTCTGACTAGTGAAAACATAAACATGCAAGAAGTCTCAAATGCTGTAACTACCAGAGCTGCCAAGACTCTTACTGCAACCACTCCACCACATCATAGAACAACTTTTTACACCCCGGAAGTCTGTGAATTAAAAGATTATTTGTTGAAAGATATCAGTGGCAAGAGGAAAAAACTGGGGAGAATATAAAGCCTAAAGCTGTATGACCTCTGAGTAAAATGGGTTATAGAAAACAGAATTGTCTTAGTGGTGGTAAGAAAGGGGGAAAAAAATAAAAGAATAAAGACAATTAAGAAACTCAGAAGTTAGTAGAAGATAAGAGAAATTCAACTTTCTAAGTTTCTATTTATTAGTTTGAAGTTAACATTTCTAGGTCTTACAAAGTAAAGTACTTACATTTGATTTCCACAAGGTGATTCCTCAAGAAAAGGTATATGATTTACTGATCCAGGAATACGAGGAGTACTTGCATGAATACCTGAAGTATCATGGGTTAATCTCTGACTAGAGTCATGGGGTGGTGTAGAAAAACTAGTTACAGAAGAATTATTAGATCCATTGCCTTTGTTCCCATTACATTGCTGGTTGAGCGCTGGTACCTCATTACCAAGGCTATCCATCCCAATATTTAATTCCCCGAGCTTTTGAATGGACCTGTAAAATAAAAAAATGTAATTATATTAAACAAAAACTTAGTCATATTCCTAACATATAGAATATTCAAAGTCTGAGATGGTAAATATATGCACATATAACATATTGACAATTTAGTACTAAAAATTACCATCATCAGTTTAAGACACAACCAAGAAACTGCAAGAAGATCCAAATTTTCCTATAAGATACCACTGTAAAAGAGATAAGACATAACAGGTATCACTGAATTTTTAAAAGTACCTTTTACCAGACAGGAAAAAAAAAATCTCTTTCTATTCCAGTATAACTTTGGTTCAATTTTCAATACCAAATTTTTCACCAACAAAACAAACCATTTTCATTTCATGAAATGAAAGGATATTACTGTCTAGTAATATCATATCAACTAGGAAATGGATGACTAGTGCAAACCATGATGGGACAAAGTCAAGTGGCATCCTCATTATTCACAGATTCACTCATTCAATTCACTTATTCTACAAAAACTATTTGCTAGGCTCTGATCTAGGCACCGGGGAGACTAAACAGGGAGCAAAACAAGGTAGCCTGAGCGCTTTTCCCTCACTGCAAGTCAGAGTAGCCTGACTCCTTATGCTGGACTCAGGGCTCCAAAGGGCACTTTGGAGGAAGCTGTCAGACTCTCAAGATTTAGCCAAGAACTGGCCCAGAATCACTTTCTCCAGCGTGGATATAATATGAGAGAGGACTACATAAGGGATGTGATTACCAAGAGGTGTTGTGGCTCACTGTATTTTCTAATTTTTTAAATTAAACATTTAGTGTTCATGTATGTATGTATGTATGCGTGTGCACTTGTGCATGCATGTATGTGAGGGTTTAGGGTTTTTAAAAGACCTTAAAAGATCAGTTTAAAATTATTAAAGGAATTGGCAGCCATTACTAAATATTTATCAGTTAAAAATTTTAAGTAAATAGCATTTCTATGAAATACTAATCTTGTTAAATGTTCCTCATATATAAAAAGAAAGTCTTCAGTCAAATAAATGTGGGAAATGCTAAGTATAAAGAGTCTAAAATGCTAACATAATTTTGTCTCACTAAAGTTAGGGAAGATGGGGAAGGGGCAGAATATGCCTATAATAAGAGCCAACTATTAGTAACAGAAAATATCAGAAGTAATGATATAATACTATTAATAAGAAGCCTATCATACTTTAGTTGATTTTTTTTTCAGTAAGTTCTATTACATAATATGACTCTTATTTCTCTAACTCTTTCTATGCCTCTGGAAAGGAAGAAGCAAAATTTAATTGTGGAAACGGTGTTCTGTAGCTAGAATGACTTAAAAGACTAAAACATTAAGAGGGGGAGAAGGAGAGGGTGGGATGATTTGGGAGAATGACATTGAAACATGTATACTATCATGTAAGGAACGAAGCACCAGTCTATGTTTGATGCAGGAAACAGGATGCTTGGGGCTGGTGTACGGGGATGATCCAGGGAGATGATATGGGGCGGGAGGTGGGAGGTGGGAAGGGGAATCAGGATTGGGAGCTCATATACACCCGTGGCAGATTCATGTCAATGTATGGCAAAACCAATAAAGTAAAGTAAAATGAAGTAAAAATAAATTTAAAACAAAAAACATGAAGGGTGAAAAGATATATTTTAATTTCTAGTTTCTATCTCTATTCAATTTGTCCTTGGTATTAGTCAGATACTTTAATGTCCTGGTACATAAAGGTGAGGGTCTAGACAAAAGATCGAATGAAAGTATTATTTTAAAGAGTTAGAAAAAAGAATAGATAAGGAAAGGTTAAGAAAACAACAGAAAGTTTATATGAAACTAATTTATAAAAGTTTAGGATAAACATCCATTGATATTTATAACAGATCTGGTTGTTCTATGGATTTTTATAACATATTTATCTTTAGTATAATTTAAAATTATAACTGCTAAAGAAATGGAGAACAGTTGTTATGCCCTAAACTGAACCTAAATTATAAGAAAAAATTATAATTTTAAGATAATGAATTTTATTATCTATATTGAATTCTATTTATAATTAAGGAAAAATAAACCATCTTGAACAGTTTAAATTTTTTTCTGAGCAAGGATATCCATACTACTGGAATCATAGAACCTTGTCACTTTATGTTCTGACAATGTTAAGTATCTGCTTTCACTAAAAAAGAAGACAGGAAGTCAAATTGCAACCATGACTTTTACTGATATGAAAACAACATCTAAGAAGCAGAAGTAGCAGTTCATCATATCAGTATAATTCTGATAAGCCAGTGACTTGATCAGAGGTGATAAGAAAATGATCTTCAAATTGAATGTTAGAGGACTCCTAGACTGTAGATACCACTATAAATGTTCCTTGTGTGAAGGTCTGAAGAAAGGATCAATTTCAGGCTCACTGACTTGCATAATACACAGAATGTCAAGCAGACTACTTCCAATATTACTGGACCAAGAAAGGACAGTCACCACTGCACTGCCCAATTATAACCATGATGCTGCAGGCATGTGTGTGTGCTCAGTCGTGGTGACTCTTGCCACCCCATGGACTATAATAACCCACCAGGCTCCTCTGTCCATGGAATTCTCTAGGCGCTGGAGTGGGCTGCCATTTCCTATTCCAATCATGATGACAGCCAACATTTATGGCATGCCTCTTATATGCTAGGAATCATTCTAAGTAATTTTTTAATATATGTTAACTCAACCTTCCAAAAACTCTAGCTCTAAGTATACATATTCTGGTTTACAGATTTCTAAAAAAAAAAAAAAAAAAAAAAATGTTACCATGTATTTACCTCCTACAATCAAAAATAGTAGTTCATACATTTTAGAAGAAATTAATAAGAAAGAATCATTTTAATATTCTGAATTCAATAAAATCTGAAAGTTTAAGCTCTCAAGATAACAATAAAATAACAGCTACCACTTAATATAGAGTTTACTCTATGCCAGGTACTGTTCTAAGTACTTTATGTAGGTTAATTCGTTTAATCTTCATGGCAACCCTGTGAAATAGACGAGGAAACAAGCAAACTGAAGACAGTAATTTCCCCTAAGTCTTCAGCTACCCTAGGACACAGCCAGATCCAGAAGCAGCCCACTTTCAGCCTGTATGCTGAAACCACCATGCTCACCACTCCCTTTGCTCAGATGCGAAAGACTAACAGAAGGAGGACAAAACTGGATGAGCCCTCAGACTTCTGTGACTGAAGAGATTATGTAACTCCACACTACTTGAAACACTTAAAAAGCCTTAAAATTTCAAACTATACACCCAAAGTGGCAGTTACTGCATGCTCTTAATAGCTTTTAATAATTCCTCATATTTAAAAAAGTGACTAAAAGACCGACCTATTAAGGAATTGTTCGGTAAGATTCTGCGGCTGATCAGGACCGTCCTCCTGATTCACACCTCCTTCAAGCAGCATCTGCTGGTATATCTGTCGCTGTTGCTCCTTCTGTTCTAAGTGCTGTTGATAGCGCAATCTTTGCCTATAATATTCTTGAAACTGTTCTGTTGAATCTCGAAGCTTAAAAATATTATAAAAAAAAGTTTGAGCAGACTATGATTGAATATGTTATCACTCAACAGTAACTTCCATAAGTGCTGCATAAAACATATAGATGGCAATCAGAAAATAATATATTGGATCTTTGAAAAATAACATAGTATGCATGAGTCTTAACAGTCAATTAGATCAGATCAATTAATTTGCTCTATTCCACAGCAAAAGACTGACCAAAACAAATGATCATCCTGGATCCCTGACTAACACAAATAAAAACAGACTACAGTTGTCACAAGGACAACATGAATATAGAATACAAATTTAAAAACAGCACAAATCTATATTACTAGGAAAAAATACTGAGGGACATTAATATTTAATAAATACAATATTAACCTTGTCTAACAAAATTTAAGCATGTAAGTGGCTATGGCTTAATAGGTTACTCTAGAAGGAAGCTTATAAAATTTCCTTCAAAAACAATAATTTAATTCAAATGGCTCTTCACAAGAAAATAGAATAAACAGATGTTAAACTCAGCAGTCTCAACATTCCTACTTCATTCTTCTAAAAGAACTACATAGTACTCAACTTAAAGGACTTAGATATTATAGTGAATTCCAATATTGGCAAAGAAAGACCCTCCTGCCAAGCTAGAGTGTGGTCAGATTACAGAGATCATATGAACTGGATCATCTCTAAAACTGGCCAACACTGACAGTAACCTTAACCAAGAGTCCTGTATGACTGAGTGACTAAAGCTAAAACTGTCTCCTTTTCCCAGACAACAGTAATGGTCCTCCTCTATTTCATAACTTACAGCAATAACTCTGAAACAAAATTATCTCTATGTTCTTTAAAAATTTCTTTGTGGTAAAATAAATTAAAAAAATTATAATTTTAACCATTCAGTGTGGAATTCAGTGGCATTAGAGTCACATGTTACATAACCACCACTATTATCTATTTCCAAAAATTTTCAACATCTCTAACAGAAACTCTGTAATCACTAAGCAATAACTCCATTTCCTTCTTCCTCTAATGCCTGCTAACTTCTATTCCATTTTCTGTCTTATGAATTTACTTATCCTAGATATATCATGTAAACGGAATCATACAGTATCTGTGCTTTTGTGTCTGAATTATTTCACTTAACACAATGTTTTCAAGGTTCATCCAAGTTGCAGCCTACGTCAGACTTCATTCCCTTTTATGGCTGAGTAATACTCCGTCGTGTGGATACATCACTTTTGTCTATCCATCAACCTGGGGAGGTACATGAATTATTTCTGCCTTTTGGCCACAGTTAATAATGATGCTATGGACATGGATGTACAGTTATCTATGTGAGCTTTGCTTTCAAGTTTTTGGGTAATGCCTAGAAGTAAAGTGATTAGATCATATAGTAATTCTTGTTTAGATTTTTGAGGTACCATGAAACTACAGTGACTACTCCATTTTACATATCAACCAGAAATGTATGAGGCCTCAAATTTCTCTATTTTCTCACCAACACATTACTTTCTACTGCTTTGATTTTAGCCTTTTAGCCATTCTAGTAATTGCAAAGTTATACTTCATTGTGGTTTTGATGTGCATTTCCCTAAAGACAAGTGATGTTAGGCATTTTTCTCCTGTACTTATTGGCTATTTATAGTCATCTGGCCAATTTGGAGAACTGTCTATTCAACTCCTTTTTTAAAATGGATTTTTTTATTGTTGAGTTGTAGTAGTTCTTTATATTTTCTAGATACTAAAACCTTACCAGATAAATAATTTGCAAATATTGTTCCCATTCTGGAGGCTGTCCTTTCACATTATTGATAATGTCCTTTGATGCAAAATAGTTTTTAACTTTGATAAAGTTCAATTTTTGCATTTGTTGTTTAAGCTTTTGGTATTATACCTAAAAGGACATATTACAAAATCTAAGATTGTAAAGATTAACCCCCATGTTTTCTTCTGAATTTTATACTTTTGTAGTTCCTGTACTTAAGTTGTTGATCTATTTTTAATTTTTATATATGGTGTGAGGAACAGGTCCAATTTCCTTTTTTGCATGTGGAAATCCAAATATCTAGCATCATCTGTTGAAAAGACTATTTCTCCCCCACTGAGTAGACTTGGCACCCATACCAAAAATCAACTGGTCACAGATATATGAAATTACTTCTGGCCTCTCAATTTATTCAACTGGTCTATATGCCTATCCTTATACAAGAACTACACAGTTTTAATTACTGTAGCTTTATAGTAAGTTTTGAAATTATGTGGTATGAGTCCTACAATTTTAAATTTCTTTTTGCAAAATTGTTTGGCCATTCAAAGCCTGCTGCAATTCCAAGTATTTGAGTATTAGCTTTTCCATTACTACAAAATAGGCAGTGGAATTTTTTATAGGAATTACATGAAATTTGTAAATAATGTTGGGTAATACTAACATCTTAACAGTATTAAATCTTTCCATTCATGAACACAGAATGTCTTTTCATTTATTTAGGTCTTCTTTAACTTCTTTCAGTAATATTTTGTAGATTTTGGCATACAAATTTTTTACGTCCTTAATTTAATTTATTCCCAAGTATTTTATCCTTTTTATATACTGCTGTAAACAAAACTGCTTTTTTAATTTCCTCTTCCAATTGTTCACTGCTGGTATACAGAAACAAACAATTTCCATGTGTTGATCTTGTACCCTGCAACTTTGCTGAACCTGCTCATAAGCTTTAATAGCTGTCATGTGGATTCTTTCTGATATATAATATTTATGTCATCTGTGAATAGAGACAGCTTTACTTCTTCCTTCCCAAGCTTTGGCTAGAACTTGTAACAAATGTTGAAATAACAATTGTAAAAGCAGGCATCCTTATCTTTGTTCCTGATCATAGGGAGAAAGCTTTAAGTCACTCCCCATTAAGTATATTAGCTTGGGTTTTCCATAAATAATCTTTACCATGCTGAGGAAGTTCCATTCTATTATTAGTTCTGTGAGAGTTTTTAATAGCAAAGAGTGTTTGATTTTGTCAAATGTCTTTTCTGCATCAATTGAGACAATCACATGTTGTTTATTTTTTCCTTCATTCTATTAATGTGATTATTAAACTGAAAGTTTTCTATGTTGAACCACCAGGCTTGCATCCTGTAATCAATCTACTTTGTCAAGATGTATAATCCTTTTAATATGCTAATGGTTTTGGCTTGCTAGTATTTTGTTGATTTTTGCTTATATATTCATAATACATATTGGTCTGTAGTATTTCTTCCTAATATTTTCACTTGGCTTTGCTATGATGGTAATGCTGAACTCATAGAATGGGTTAGGAAGGGTTCCCTTCTCTTTTATTTTTTGGCAAATTTTGAGGATTATTAACTCTCCCTAAATGTTTATAGAATCCACCAGTAAAGTCATCTGATCCTTGTCTTTCCTCTGTTGGAAAGCTTTTTGATTACTGATTCAATTCTTTACTCAATATGGATCTGTTGAGATTTTCTATTTCTTCCCAAGTGAGTTTAGTAATTTGCTTCTAAAGAATTTATCCACTTCATCTAAGTTATCTGTTAGTTTACAAATGGTCATAGTATTCTCTTATAATCCTTTTTATTGTTTTAAGGTAGATATGCTAAGTCGCTTTAGTCGTGTCTGACTCTGCGACCCTATGGGCTATAGCCCACCAGGTCCCTCTGTCCGTGGAATTTTCCAGGCAAGAATATTGGAGTGGGTTGCCATTTCCTCCTCCAGGGGATCTTCCCGACCCAGGGATCAAACTCACATCTCTTGTGTCTCTTGCACTGGCAGGTGGGTTATTTACAACCTGTAAGGGAAGCCCTATAAGGTAGTTTTATTTATTTTAAGTATTGGCTTTTTTGTCAGTCTAGCTAAGGGCTTAAGTATTTTGTTATCTTTTCAAAGAACCAACTTTTGATTTTGTTGATTCTCTCTGTTGTTTCCCTTTTATTTCTCTCTCTTCTAATCTTTATGATTTCCTTCCCTCTGAAAGCTTTGGATATAGCATGCTCTTTCTTTTTCTGGCTCTTCAAGGCATAAACTTATTAATTTAGGATCTTTCTTCTTTTTTTAATGTAAGCATTCGCAGCTACAAATTTATCCCTGAGCACTGCTTTTGCTGCATTCCGTAAGCTTGCTGTATATTTGTTATGTCGTACTCATTTTCATTAGTCTCTAAGTGTTTTCTAATTTCCCCTTGTGACTTCTTCTTCGACCCACTGATTGTTTAAGAATGTGTTGACTCATTTTTTCAAATTCTGAATTCAAAAATTTTCCTTGTTACTCATTTCTAGTTTCATTCCTCTGTGGTCAGAGAAGACACTTTACATGATTTTAAATCTTTTAAAATGTATTGAGTCCTAAGATACTGTCTATCTTGAAGAACGCTGCATGTGCACTGGAAAAGATTGTGTATTCCACTACTACTGAGTATTCTATAGATGTCTGTTAGCACAAATTGGTTTACAGCATTGTTCAAGCCCTCTATATCCTTACTGATCTTCTGTGTAGATAGTCTATCCATTACTGCAGATATGGTATTGAAACCTCCAACTATTATTGCAGAACAGTCTATTTCTCTCTTCAGCTTTGCCAATGTTTGCTTCATATACTTTTGGATACTGTTGTTTGGTACATATCCATATGTACTTTTAAGGATAATTTTTCAACCTCATTTTTAATAGTCAAACACACAAAAAACTTATTCAACTTATTAAACCTAACCACTCTTTATAAGTGGGATATTATATATATGATAAAATTTGCACCTTATTTCACAAGACAATTTCCTTTTCAAAGCATCACAGAAAAATAAACTAGAATTCTAAAGGTTTAGATAACGTGTGGTGGTGGTGATGGTTGAGTTGCTAAGTCACGTCCAACTCTTGTGACCTCATGAACTGTAGCCTGCTAGGCTCCTCTGTTCATGGTATTTCCCAAGTAAGAATACTGGAGTGAGGGCTTCCCTAGTGGCTCAGTGATAAAGAATCCACCTGTCAATGCAGGAGACACAGGTTCAGTCCCTGGTCTGGGAAGATCTGATATGCTGAGAAGCAACTAAGCCCATGTCCCACAACTATTGAGCCAGTGCGCTGGAAGCCCAAGAGCCACAGCTACTGAAGCGCATGCACCCGAGAGAGTCTGTGCTACACAGTAAGAAAAGCGATTGCAATGAGAAGGCTGTGCACAGTAGCCAGAGAACAGCCCCCACTCGCTGCAATGAGAGAAAAGCCCACGCAGCAATGCAGACCAACACAGCCTAATAAATACTTTTATTTTAAAAAAATAAAAAAGAATAGTTGAATGGGTTGCCATTTCCTTCTCCAGGGGGTCTTCCTGACCCAGGGATCAAACTCACATCTACTGCATTGCAAGCAGATTCTTTTACTGCTGAGCCAGCAGGGAAGCAGAGATAAGGTATTATTCTACATTATAAATGTCATAATTTCTTGCTCATTCAATCTACTTAGTAAAATATAGAGCACATATCTTAATATACAAATTGTCTACTTTTAATATGAATTCAAT
>SJYC01131722.1:0-63399 GCA_006408675.1 Madoqua kirkii
TGTATTACATTACATGAATTCTCAAACATGCAGAAGGAATGTCAACTGTGATATTTTTAATTGTTAATAAATTCATACATTAAAAATGCTCTAAAATACATATTAAAAAACAATTTTAAAAAACTATAAATTCTTAAAGAAGAGGGGAGAAATGATCTAATTAATAAGAAAATCTAGGTATTCTCTCTCCTCCTCTGAAATAACAGAAAATTCTTTTAAAATTCTATCCAAGCAAATAGTATTACTTCTTACAAAGTGGATAACTCTAAAAGACCTGAGATGTAATAAACATTACCTCATTTTTTTCTTGCTTAGCTGGTCCTGGATTCTGTGCTCCATTTGCAGGCTCCTTTTCTGAAACTGAACTCTGGCCCAGGATTTCACTGCTGATAGGTCTCTGTGCCTCGACAGGTGTATCACTTCAGGGTGACAAATGAAAAGGAAGAAGTAGGGGTAAAGAAAAATGTAATGTAGTTAGAGAAGTTTTAATTTAAAAGAGGCATATTTAGCTTAAATATATATTAAATGCACAAAAACAGATTTTAAACTTTACTTTTTCTCTTAAGTACTCTATGTAAGGGATTTTAAAAAATAGAATGTGCTAATAATATGAAAGAGCACTGGATTATTAAGCAAGGAGGGTAGGGACTCCCATCTAAAAGAGTATGTGTGGCCTTAGGAAATCACTTACATTCTTTGTGGCTCAGCTTCATCTACAAATTAATAGGTCAAATGACCTAAAGCCTAAATTCCCTTAAAGAACTCAATCTGTTATTCTGTTATCCAAACATCAATTTTCTTCCCTCCAATATATTTCAATAAAAAGCTAAGAATAGTTGAGATTTTATTAAAAGGCTTTGATTTATTTGCACTTAACATAAAAGTGAAACATCTTTCAAATATTTTTAATATAGACTAATTAGTAAGTTTGATGTCTTCTGTCAGGTTGTTCCTTGTCATCGTCTTAGACACTGGCAGTTTCTACTTTTCATTTACACTGTTTAAAAATTTTAATAACTAACATTATCCAAAGATGACAAATAGACATTCACAAAGAGTATCTATCAGTAACAGATACCATGGGAACAAGTACAAAAGTAAAGTGAATTTTGTCTTCAATTAATTTGATTATAAAATGACTTCATAATGGCCTCTCCAGGCATAAGTATGTAAGACACATTAAAATAGAGGTCTAAAATAAATAAATAAATAAAATAGAGGTCTAGGGTTTAGGGAAGCAGAGCTAGATAGTCATCTTCACAAAGGTACCATTAGGAGCCTAGTAGTCATAAATATCTAGACATATATACACACACATGCACCCTGAAAAGGAAGTAGAAAGATCTGGGAAGAGTTTTTGGTTAGAGGACTATGCTGTAAACTGTTAATGACCAAAGGAAAATGCATTTTAATCCAAAAGTAGAATTTGTAAGGATTACTGTGTAGATAGAATAAAACAATTTTATAAAGTAACATTTAATTTTGCAATTTATACAGCACTTCCATATACATTATCTCATTTAATCTGCACAGCGACCTGCAAAATGGATTAAAACTTCCATTTCACAGATGAGTAAACAGACTCAAAAAAGGCATGTTCCCAAAACTGCATAGTTAGTAAATAAAGTTAGGACTTGAATGCAGGTCTTCGGACTCCAAATCCAATGCTGGCCCAATTCTGGGAAGAGATTTTTCCTGAGATTTAATTTTGAGACCATTATATTGCATAGTCACAGTTTGCATATTTCAACTGCTTTTTCTTTCTTTTTTGAGTTGCTTTCTGTTCAAGTCAAAATATATCCTTCAAAACATTACACACTCTTTTATAAACTTTTCCTGTGAGTTTTATCTTCTTCACCATAGTAACTCAATCATTATATCCTGGGGATGCAGCATGGTGCTAGCACAGAGTAGACAATTAAATATTTTAAAATAAATACTGAATTCAAACATATATTACCACAAGCAAAAGTCTCTTTATGTGGCTATTTAATATAATTGATCTGAGCTACCCATATTTTCTAACTATACCTAAAACATTTTTCAAAACCAGGTAAACTTTTTCCAAATAAATTTTTATGTTAGGACTTGAATGCAGGTCTTCGGACTCCAAATCCAATGCTGGCCCAATTCTGGGAAGAGATTTTTCCTGAGATTTAATTTTGAGACCATTATATTGCATAGTCACAGTTTGCATATTTCAACTGCTTTTTCTTTCTTTTTTGAGTTGCTTTCTGTTCAAGTCAAAATATATCCTTCAAAACATTACACACTCTTTTATAAACTTTTCCTGTGAGTTTTATCTTCTTCACCATAGTAACTCAATCATTATATCCTGGGGATGCAGCATGGTGCTAGCACAGAGTAGACAATTAAATATTTTAAAATAAATACTGAATTCAAACATATATTACCACAAGCAAAAGTCTCTTTATGTGGCTATTTAATATAATTGATCTGAGCTACCCATATTTTCTAACTATACCTAAAACATTTTTCAAAACCAGGTAAACTTTTTCCAAAATAAATTTTTACACTTTTTCAACAGCCAAATAGCTCTTCTATAACATGTTATTTTTAAAAGCCTCTTGAAGAAAGTAAAAGAGGAGAGTGAAAAAGCTGGCTTAAAACTCAACATTCAGAAAACTAAGATCATGGCATCTGGTCCCATCACTTCATGGCAATTAGATGGGTAAACACTGGAAACAGTGTCAGACTTTATTTTGGGGGGCTCCAAAATCACTGCAGATGGTGATTGCAGCCATGAAATTAGAAGACGCTTACTCCTTGGAAAGAAAGTTATTACCAACCTAGATAGCATATTAAAAAGCAGAGACATTACTTTGCCAACAAAGGTCCGTCTAGTCAAGGCTACGGTTTTTCCAGTGGTCATGTATGGATGTGAGAGTTGGACTGTGAAGAAAGCTGAGCACCGAAGAATTGATGCTTTTGAACTGTGGTGTTGGAGAAGACTCTTGAGAGTCCCTTGGACTACAAGGAGATCCAACTAGTCCATCCTAAAGGAGACCAGTCCTGGGTGTTCATTGGAAGAACTGATGCTGAGGCTGAAACTCCAATACTTTGGCCAGCTGATGCGAAGAGCTGACTCATCGGAAAAGACCTTGATGCTGGGAGGGACTGGGGGCAGGAGGAGAAGGGGATGACAGAGGATGAAATGGCTAGTTGGCATCACCGACTCGATACACATGAGCTTGGGTGGGCTCTGGGAGTTGGTGATGGACAGGGAGGCTTGGTGTGCTAAGATTCCTGGGCTCACAAAGCGTCAGACACCACTGAGCAACTGAACTGAACTGAACACGTTATTAGTAGCCCTTTTGACACACTGTCCTTTCCAAGGGTATAAGCCCTGAAGGAGGGAAATCTGTATTTATTAAGCACCAAGCACATGCTTACCACTCTGCTAGGAACTTTATCTCACTCTACAAGTCAACACTCTACAGAGGAGGTCACTGAGGCTCAGAGAGATTAAGTTACCATTCCAAGATCATGCAGCTGAAAAATAGCAAGGCTACTATTCATACCACAGTCTGGCTCCAAAAACCATGTTCTACTCACTGTTCTAAATTGCTTTGCCTCATAAGTTTCCCAGTTTCAGAGACATGACAGATGCTTTCTGGGTTATTACTACTGCTCAGCTAAAAACACATGTATTACTTACCTTTTAACAAGTTACATTTTACCCCTCTATAATGGTCTAATAACTTCACTTCTTTCCATCTTTATTCAGTCAATTCTCAATTATAGTACTTTCTTTACATAGGAAACAGCACGTGTAGAGTCAAATTTGGGTAGCTTTTTGTGTTTCTTTTTTTTCTTTATCAAGACAATCCCACTGGTGCACAATTCCAAACATACTATTCATTATATTGACCAAGAAGCTCCTATCATCTCATATACTCAGAAAAATGTCACAAGTTCCCCCAGAAGCTCAGCATCCCAGACAGCAAAAATTTTCTCTTAAGGGATTGAAAAGTCAAAGAAAAGTTTAAGATAGTCTCTACCAATACTCAAGATTCTCTATTCCTTTAGGATTTAAATAATAGGATGCCATATATTAAATTATGCTCATTTGTTTTCATCACTAGATATCATCTTTATCTTTCAAATATAAAATACGAGCAGTAGGATGCCTTAGGAAGTCACCCTAGGCTTTAGGAAGTAGCAGTAGGATGCCTTAGGAAGTCCCCTCACTTAACTGATCCTAGAATCCTTTCTTTAAAGAACATTAAAGAAAACCAAACCCACCACCCCTAACAACCTCACAGCAACTTAACAGAAAATGCTTCCATAAACATTTATCCTGTAATTCTTATGCCTAAACTAAATATCTCCTCTTGTTTTAATTAGAAACAGAAATTCCAAGTCCAGTGCTTCTTCCTCAATACAGAACGCTGTCAACTATCCTATGTGAACAGTATAAGTTTTCATTTTTATGCTCTTTTCATAAGTTTATTGCAGTCAACAGTAATGATTCATAGTATCATCTCCGAGAATAGGAAACCAGCCATGTGTACCAATCAGATTCCTAGAAAACTGAGACAGGAAGTTTCTTAAGCCTTGATATAAAGAACTGCTAATCAGGAAATTATTATTTCATGCAGATTTGAAAGAAAAACTGAGTGGTGCTTTTAACACTTATATAAAGAATTACTAAGATAACTGGAAATAACCAGAGATTTTTATATATATACATGTTCAATACAGTAGTACTTACAGGAAACTATCTAGTCTCCTACAATAAGGAATTAGGTAAAACTGTGATACAGTCATACAAAGGAATAATGCACATACCCTTAAGCACTGACCTCAATAAACGTTTAAGAATATGGGAACAATTCATGATCTATCAAGTGAAAAAAAGCAAACTGTATGAAAATATATATAGCACCTTCCCAATTTTTAAAAACGTATTCATAGGAAAAACACTAGTCATCTAAGTGTGAGATTGTGTGGGATTTTAATTCTCTTACTGATAATCTTCCATATTGCCAAAATTTCTTAATACGTATTCACTGCCTTTATAACCAGCAAAATGACAATACAGGACATAAAAATAAAGATTTTCCTAGAGAATATTATCAAAATTTTTAAAACTCCTTACAAATAAAGTTTTAAAGACTAACTTTCAACTAAAGAGACTTGAACATTTAGAAAACACACACACACACATCCTAATTAGATTATCTCACACTTGTGGAGATCTGCCAATTTGTATAAGCAAATACTTACCGTTCAGGGGATTCTTCATAAATACTGTGACATTCTGTATTCTCAAGCATGAGACTTCTGCTAAGGTTTTGTACTCCTGGATAATGGAAGTTAGCAAAGGAGTGTGACATTGGAGAAGTTTTGTTCCCAAGGTCTGAAATTCTCTTATCGTGACTGGTCAGTCCACAAGTGAGGCCATCTAAAGCAGGATTCAGAGACCGGGTCATATAGGCATCAGCTGATTGAGGCCTTCTCATTGGAGATGATGGATAGGGAGAAAGTTTGCTGATAAGAGGTGTCAAAAGATCAGCATATGCAGCTTTTGTGGGTTTTAAAAGTTTGTCAACATGAATATTAAGCATTTTCTGTTCAAAAGCACAAGAGAAGACCGAAGATGGGAGATTCTGGAGCCATGACAATAAACTCAGATCCAAATCATCACACCCATTACCACATAAGAGGTCAATTCCAAGGAGTACTTCACTTTCTGTAATTTCTTCTCCTGTTGCTTTACTTTGACAAAATTCTACACAACATTCATAAAGTAAGCCCTTCATTACAAGCTGAAATAAACGATTGTTACTTGCTTTAAAACCAGCCTCACTTAGCTTCCTATCAGCAGGGATGAATTCTGCGACCATGATACAAGCCTCTTCAAAGCAGTGAACTCGTGCAGTGCTGGGATTCCAGTCCTTAAATTCAGCATGATTGGTCAAACGGGCAAAGTCAAAAGCAAACAGAGCTTGCTGTAGTCATCTTTAGAAGGACAGTACTCTTCCAGGGCATGTAAACACTGCACAGCTTCTTGCATGGTAAATTCCAGCTGTTAAAAAAACAAGTGCCATAAAGAAAGATCCTATGAGATATGAAAACAATGAAAGTATTTTACTCAAAAATACTTTATAAACTTTCACAAACTGTTCAATTGCAAAGGAATAAACTAGTGTCAAAGAATACTCATATAACAGTGCGCTATATAACAACTTTCAAGTGAAGAATCCAAATGTTTTCTACTACTAAAATAAGTGTTTTAAAATTTGGGTTTTAGCATATTAAACTTTTACCTAGAAAAAAGTAAGGTAGTTCAGACTTAATACTATCATTTTCAATGCATAATTTTTAAGAATAAGGATAATTAAGTTTTTGAGCAATGAAACTGAAGCATGCCAACATTCAACAGTTTACTATACCCTGCCATCACTTCAGCTTACCGAAAAAGCAAAAGAGCCATTCTCAAACTTGCCTTAGAACAAATGTGTGTGGGGAAAGAAACCAAATCAAGAAAGGCAACATCTACAGTTGTTGATGGTGCAGATAGAACAAAAGGAAGATTAGCTAAAAGACAAAGTAATTCGTACAGTGAATATTATCTTAGGATCATAAGCTTTCAGTGATGTAAGGAACTTCAGAAACTGCACAGCACAGCTTCTATATCTTACCTGTGGGAAAAGGTAGGGTCCAGATTTAACCTAAGTAATTCAGTTGATTTTGAAATAGCTCAACCAAAATTCCATCATCTCCCCTAGCTTTGTTCGTAGAGATGTTTTCAAAGGCCCACTTGACTTCACATTCCAGGATGCCTGGCTCTAGATGACTGATCACATCACCGTGTGTGATCTGGGTTGTGAAGATCTTTGTCTAGTTCTTCTGTGTATTCTTGCCACCTCTTCTTAATATCTTCTGCTTATGTTAGGTCCATACCATTTCTGTCCTTTATCGAGCGCAGCGCTCCATGAAACGTTCCCTTGGTATCTCTAATTTTCTTGAAGAGATCTCCAGTCTTTCCCATTCTGTTGATTTTCTCTATTTTTTTGCATTGATTGCTGAGGAAGGCTTTCTTATCTCTTCTTGCTATTCTTTGGAACTTTGCATTCAGGTGCTTATACCTTTCCTTTTCTCCTTTGCTTTTCACTTCTTTTTTCACAGCTATTTGTAAGGCCTCCTCAGATAGCCATTTTGCTCTTTTGCATTTCTTTTTCTTGGGGATGGTCTTGATCCCTGTCTCCTGTACAATGTCACAAACCTCATTCCATAGTTCATCAGGCACTCTGTCTATGAGATCTAGTCCCTTAAATCTATCTCTCACTTCCACTGTATAATCATAAGGGATCTGATTTAGGTCATACCTGAATGGTCTAGCAGTTTTCCCTACTTTCTTCAATATAAGTCTGAATTTGGCAATAAGGAGTTCATGATCTGAGACATAGTCAGCTCCTGGTCTTGCTTTTGCTGACTGTATAGAGCTTCTCCATCTTTGGCTGCAAAGAATATAATCAATCTGATTTTGGTGTTGACCATCTGGTGATGTCCATGTGTAGAGTCTTCTCTTGTGTTGCTGGAAGAGGGTGTTTGCTATGACCACTGCATTTTCTTGGCAAAACTCGATTAGCCTGTGCCCTGCTTCATTCCATATTCCAAGGTCATCTGCCTGTTACTCCAGGTGTTTCTTGACTTCCTACTTTTGCATTCTAGGCCCCTATAATGAAAAGGACATCTTTTTTGGGTGTTGGTTCTAAAAGGTCTTGGAGGTCTTCATAGAACTGTTCAACTTCAGCTTCTTCAGTGTTACTGGTTGGGGCATAGACTTGGATCACTGTGATATGGGTGTTTGCTATGACCAGTGCATTCTTTTGGCAAAACTCTATTAGCCTTTGCCCTGCTTCATTCTGTATTTCAAGGTCAAATTTGTCTGTTACTCCAGGTGTTTTTTGAGTTCCAACTTTTGCATTCCAGTCCCCTATAATGAAAAGGACATTTTTTTTCTTACACAAAAATGGCCCTTTGATTCCCAGCTAGAGATGAGCAGAGGTAGATGAATCTCTGCTTTCATCTCTGTTCTGCTTTATATCTTTGTCCTGTGCATAGTGGGATTTTGATTGCTGTCTCAAGAGCTTCATTCTGTTCTGTCTTTTTCCCACTGCTTTGGGTCCAAAGTAGAAATGATCCACTGTGATGGAGGAAACTTTGGGGTCAAAAATCTTTGTTGTACACGGTTACTCTGCAAGCTGGATCCAGAGATTTGCATTGCTACAGGCAACTATGATGCAGTAAGAAAGTATTCTTGATATGAGTATTTTTGGAAACAGTACACATATTTTTGTCTATTGATTCCCATTTATTCACTCCTTTGTTTCTCATTAAGACAACATATAGGAGCATCTCTCTATTCTTCCATATTGTCCATCTCTACATGGAAAATCCTGCCTTATTTTGTTTATTCTTAATATCTTGACAAGATTTTTAAATGTATCAAAATCATAACACCTTCCTTTCTAGATTATTCTGGTTTATTTTTAGTTCTTCATAACAATTCAATATGACACATACTGTCTGCATTACCCAGTTTATGACTTAATCATTAGCATGTCCTTCTATTATACATAAAGAGGTTAAGTAAAGAGTATCCTTCTAATAGGTGGGTTCAATAACTTTGAAGTCCCATTGATGCACAGTAAGATGTATTACTGGAGCAATACCAACAATGGGTTTCCTCTGTGTATTTTCTTAAATTTCAATCAGTTCTTAAGTTCTCATAATTATTGAATCACTGATTAAATTGCCCAGAAATTCTCATAGTTCTATGTGTATCAGTTTCATCAGAGATGTACGTTACAAAGGCAGATTCCTGGGTTGTTCTCTCCAGACTATGATTTTTTTTTCATGGCAAATCTAAAATATTTCTCTTTCCTTCCCTTTTCTCCCTCTGTTTCTCCATACCTCCTCTTTTATTTATTTTTTTACATATGGTGTTACATTTGTTGCTGTATTTACAATTACATCAGGTAATTATGAGGCAGATGACCCAAGGAACAATTTCTAAAAAGATAATGATTCTATGCACGCTTAAGACACTTTCATCCATGAAACTCCAGAGACTTAAAAAAAATACTGTCTCAAAAACAAAACAAGAGAAGGTAAACCTCTGCTCATTGATTCGAAATCTTCATATACAATATTTAGTCATATCACTGTTAATGATATATTAAAAATTTAGGGTCAAGTGTGTTGAGACTAAAAGCTGAGTGCTATGGGTGAGAATTTTTAGAACTTCAAGCCCAGGAGGCACTATATCAATTCAGTTCAGTTGCTCAGTTGTGTCCGACCCTTTGCGACCCCATGAACCTCAGCACGCCAGGCCTCCCTGTCCATCACCAACTCCCAGAGTTTACTCAAATTCATGTCCATCAAGTCAGTGATGCCATTCAGCCATCTCATCCTCTGTCATGCCCTTCTCCTCCTGCCCCCAATTCCTCCCAGCATCAGGGTCTTTTTCAGTTAGTTTACTGTTAATTAAAGAAAACCAGGTATGTCAATTTAAGTAATTTAATGCTTTTCTGTGTATGGGAAGATGCAAGTGTCTGGAGTCACTGAAGTCATTCCTTTGTTATGTACCTCAGCAATCTGGGGCTGATATCCTGTGGTTCCATAACCTGAATTTCCTCAAGGCTCACTGCAGGGAGTCACTGCAATCTGATGGCTGCTAGATGGCAAGTATTCTTTTCTTCCTGATGTACTCACCAGCTCACCATAGGCTGTGGCTGCAGTTACTGATGACTAGGACATCTTTTGCTTACTGCTAAGGCAGGAAATATTCCATTTCTCAAGTGTCTAAAACTAGAGAAAGAAGATGGAATACTGAGAATGTGATGTCTGGCTACAAAATCTACTCCCCTCCTAGCACCAACAACCCTTCCCCTGTCATAGGGCTGAGTATTCTGAATTTGGTGTAAATGTCATACACTGCTGATTTTATAGAGGTAAACCACCCCTTAGATGTCCAATGACTTGTGGAAGACTGTTAACAACATTTGAAAAGGAATTAAACTGCACTTCCACAGCCATTGATTTACTTAGTGAAGCATGAAATTTGATTATCCTCTTTTTTATTCTGTAACAACCATGGATAATTGGACATAAAATCATCTAGTCCTATTCAGGATGAAATTAAATATATGACTCAATGAGCCCCACCCACACAGGGCAATCAGGAGTTTCTATATAAAAATCTTTGCGGGTGGATGTGGTTAACACAGAATGTTGCAAATGTTCACTTGCTCATTAAATGCTTGGATACGAGACCTTTCAGAATCTCTTTATTTCACAAAAGTTTTACTTTGAAAAGTAGCAGAGATTAGGAACTAGGGAGGCACCTAAGAAAGAGTAGATGGGAAAAAGGCTCAGAGTAGAAAAAAAAATTATGCTCTAGAAGTTAGGAGATCTTGGTTCCATTTCCTAGCCTACAATAAAGTTCAATAATGAATGTTTATTAAGCATCTTTTCTAAAAGCTGCTGTCATATTCCCTATATAAATGAGTAAGCAGTATTTCAGTTTTTAAGTGACACTATCAATGTTACATAAGCTGCTAAACTACTAGGAGTATTAGATTCCCATAATAAAAGTAATGGTCTTAGGCCTGATTACAATGAGGAGATAAAAACTTATTGATAAAAATTACATGAGGGACATTTTATGCCATCTCATAAGACCGTGTTCTGTACTTAGAACTCGAAGGAAGCAGTGATTATAATAAAACATTGCAAAATTCAAAGTTGGCCCATATAGCAAGGAACAGAAACGTGAACAACAGATTTTTCCACAGTGGGGCATTTCCCACAGCAGGTATTTAAGAATCAAGAGGTTGATACTTCAGTGTCGAATAAATCATCCTATAGAGAGGAGACTAAAGGGATAGTGGTAAGTGTTTTCAAATACCTGTAAGGTTTTCAAAGGGAGGAGAAAATAAATTTGATTAAGTTCATATCTGAATGGTCTAATGGATTCCCATACTTTCTTCAGTTTAAGCCTGAATTTTGCAATAAGAAGTTTAGGATCTGAGCCACACTCAGCTCCAGGTCTTGTTTTTGCTGACTGTATAGAGCTTCTCCATCTTTGGCTGCAGAGAATACAATCTAACTTCAGTATTAATCATTGGGCAATGTCCATGTGTAGAGTCATCTCTGGTTGTTATTGGAAGAGGGAGTTTACTATAACCAGTGCATTCTCTTGGCAAAACTGTTAGCCTTTGCCTTGCTTCATTTTGTATGCCAAGGCCAAATTTGCCTATTACTTCCTTACAATTATACAGTTGAAGTGACAAATACATTCAAGGGATAATATTTGATGTATAAGAGTGCCTGAAGAACTATGAATGGAAGTTTGTGACATTGTACAGGAGGCAGTGATCAAGACCGTCCCCAAGAAAGATAAATAAAAAAGGCAAAATGGTTGTTTAAAGAGTCCTTACAAATAACAAGAACATAAGATAAAGGCAAAAGAAAAAAGGAAAGATATACCGATCTGAATGCAGAGAAAAGCAAGGAGAGATAAGAAAGCCTTCCTCAATGATCAGTGCAAATAAATAGAGGGAAAAAATAGAATGAGAAAGACTAGAGATCTCTTCAAGAAAGTTAGAGATACCAAGGGAACATTTCATGGAAAGATAAGCACATTAAAGGACAGAAATGGTATGGACCTAACAGAAACAGAAGATATTAAGAAGAGGTGGCAAGAATACACAGAACTGTACAAAACAGATCTTCATGATCCAGATAACCATAATGGTGTGAACACGCACCTAGAGCCAGACATCTTGGAGTGCAATGTCAAGTGTACCTTAGAAAGCATCACTATAAACAAAGGTAGTGGAGGTGATGGAATTCCAGTTGAGCTGTTTCAAATCCTAAAAGATGATGCTGCGGAAGTGCTGCACTCAGTATGCCAGCAAATTTGGAAATCTGAGCAGTGGTCACAGGACTGGAAAAGGTCAGCTTTCATTCAAATCCCGAAGAAAGGCAATGCCAAAGAATATTCAAACTACTGCATAATTGCATTCATCTCACACACTAGCAAAGTACTGCTTAAAATTCTCTAAACCAGGCTTCAACAGTATATGAACTGAAAACTTCCAGATGTTCAAGCTGAATTTAGAAAAGGCGGAGGAACCAGAGATCAAATTGCCAACATCTGTTGAATCATAGAAAAAGCAAAAGAGTTCCAGAAAAACATCTATTTCTACTTTATTGACTATGCCAAAGCCTTTGACTGTATAGATCACAACAAACTGTGGAAATTCTTAAAGAGTTGGGGATACCAGAACATCTGACCTGCCTCCTGAGAAATCTGTATGCAGATCAAGGAGCAACAGTTAGAACTGGACATGGAACAATGAACTGGTTCCAAATTGGGAAAAGAGTACATCAAGGCTGTGTATTGTCACCCTGCTTATTTAACTTATATGCAGAATACAGTATGAGAAATGCCAGGCTGAATGAAGCACAACTGGAATCAAGATTGCTAGGAGAAATATCAGATGACACCAGATACAGATGACACCACCCTTATGGCAGGAAGCCAAGAGGAACTAAAGAACCTGTTGATTGAAATGAAAAAGGAGAGTGAAAATGCTGGCTTAAAACTCAACATTCAAAAAACTAAGATCATGGTATCTGGTCCCATCACTTCATGGCAAATAGATGGGGAAAGAATGGAAAAAGTGAGAGACTTTATTTTCTTGGGCTCCAAAATCACTGCAGGATGACTGCAGCCATGAAATTAAAAGACACTTGCTCCTTGGAAGGGAAAGTTATGACCAACCTAGACAGCATATTAAAAAGCAGAGACATTACTTTGCCAACAAAGGTCCGTATCGTCAGTGCTATTTTTTTTTCCAGTAGTCATGTATGAATGTGAGAGTTGGACCACAAAGAAAGCTGAGTGCTGAAGAACTAATGCTTTTGAACTGTGGTGTTGAAGACTCTTGAGAGTCCCTTGAACACCAAAGAGATCACACCAGTCAATCCTAAAGGAAACCAACCATTAATATTCATTGGAAGGACGGATGTGGAAGCTCAGCTCCAATCCTTTGACCATCTGATGCAAAAAAAAAAACTAACTCATTAGAAAAAAACCCTGATGCTGGGAAGGATTGAAGATAGGAGGCAAAGGGGACAACAGAGGATGCCATGCTTGCATGCCATCATCAATTGGATGAACATGAGTTTGGACAAGCCCAGGGACCTGGTGATGGACAGGGAAGCTTGGCATGCTGCAGCCCATGTGATTGCAAAGATTTGGACAGGACTCAGTAATTGGACTTAATTGACTGAATTTTTTATTTTGTTATTGAATTTTCCATTCTGGAATTTCTGTGTGGTTCACTTTCAAAATGTCTGTTTTTTAAATAGTGGCCAAGACATCATTCTTATACTAAACTCAACTCATACTAAATAAAAATAATTTTCTTTTTTTGATGTGGTTTTCTTTAATTATGTGAATTTATTTAAATCAGTTATCTTGTCTAATAAATCCAATGTCTATATTTCTTCTGGGGTGGTTTCTGTTGACTGCTTTTATTTTTTTGAGCATTGGCCATATTTCTACTTTCTTTGTATATCTCATATTGATTGTTGTTGAAAACTGGACATTTTACCTAATACACTATGGCAACTCTGGAAACCAGATTCTCTTTCCTCTTTAGAACTGCCTTTGTTGTTTTTTTGTTGTTTTAGTTGTATTTAGTTACCTCTGTGATCTAAATATGAAAAACACAACTGTAGTTTTGTGTGACCACTGAAACCTCTGTTAGCTTAGCTTTGATGGTCAGCAAATAATTTAACAAATATTCCTGTCAATGTCTAAAACCAGTAAGTCTCCTAAACGAAAAAAGTTCTGGTGTTGGACATCTCAATTTCTCAGAGGTAGGAGTATCAGGCAGCTCTGCTCTGTTCAACTATTTAATTTTACTTATTTCTCCAATATTAGAAAATAGTAATGTGAAATCCATTTTTAAAGTTAAAGTGAAAGTGAAGTCACTCAGTCATGTCTGACTTTTAGCAACTCCATAGGCTGTATCCTACCAGGTTCCTCTGTCCATGGGATTTTCTAGGCAATAGTACTGGAGCGGATTGCCATTTCCTTCTCCAGGGGATCTTCCCAACCCAGGGATCAAACCTGGGTCTCCTGCATTGTAGACAGACACTTTACTGTCTGAGCCACCAGGGAAGTCCATTTTTAATGTTAAGGACATCAAATTTTGCTACATGAAAAATGATTTTGAATACATAAAGGTCAGCCTGGCATTTTTTCTTCATTATCAACATATCAACACAAAACTTGTATTTCTTTCAGCTCTTTTATCAAAAAAACGAAGCTTGGAAATGCCATCAGAAGTGATCAACGATGCATATATTATATTATAGAATTGCATATATTTCTGAGCCAAAGTGAATTATGTAGAACTTATATAGATATATTGAGAAATAAGTATATAGATATATTTGACATAATGCTGTAAATATTATACCATTAAATCTAGAGATAGAATACTTCTAGAAAGAAGATGAACTGTTGTGTTACATAATTCTACATATTTGAATATTATGCATCCATCAACTACTACTATATTAAAATAAAAATAAGTCAGATGGCATGTAAAATAGGGCATATGGTAGGTACTTCAGTTACCAAAACCTTGGTCTAAATTGATGTCTTTTTATTATGAATTTTATATAGGCTTTAGAGATGACAGTGAGAATACTTCCAATAAACATAATATTATGAAAGAAATGAGGCACAAAGCCTGGTAAGGAAATTGTTAAGGTAGAGTAGAAGGAATGGATAGGGTTATATAGGCTTAATGTTTGCCTCTGGTTTGTATCTTGCATCATACTTGACACCCAGTAGTTCTAAAATCTTTGCTGAGCTGAAATGAATTTGGCAACTAATTTGATAAACAAGAAGTTAAACCTGGTAGAACAAGAAAAAGTGCAGGTTTAGGGTAGGTGGAAACTGTTAAAGTTTTGTTTGAAGTCGTTGACCTGGCCAATAACAACTATCACTGCAAATTGAAGGGAGAAAGAAAGAAAAGGTGTGAAAGAAGTGAGAAATTTGTACACTGTGAGCTGTATTTATATCATAACATGACTTCTGCATTGAAAAACATGGAAATTAAAAAAATTATATTTTCATCTATTATGTTTTTTAGAAAAACAGTTAAAAGTGATAACGGATAATGATTATTATCAAAGTTCACTATATTTTAAGGAAAGTAAAAATGTATAGGAGAATATTATGTTAGTCACAGTCCACTCAGAAAAACATAAATCATCTTAGTATTTAGAAAAGTGAATTTTACATAAAGGATTAATGAAGTTATTGCAAAGAGTCAACCATACATTGTTAGTTTCCTCGGAGATAGGAGTGCAGGCAGTTTTCATTTTCAAGAGAGATATCAAGAGTTTCTAAGGTTTCAAGATATTCAGCTTCTAAATTCATCCAGATGTCTCTATTCCAAGGTTCAGGCTCTTCTTTCCAATGCCCTAACATTCACATAACAGAGTTTGTATCGGTAAATCTCATTGCCTAGTAACCATGCAACCGATACAATAAAATTTAGATTTAACTTTCAGAGATGTTTTCCTATGGCTAGAAGAAATATTAATTTCCAGTCACCCTTTGGAGCTAGGAGCTGTTACCTTTACACTGAGTTGATCTCAGAGATTAAATTCTCAAGTTTATTACTTCCTTTGGAAAGCGTTCTGGTACAAAATGGCACTGGGCCTTTACAGCCCTTATGGCCCTTATTGTCACTGTGACTGTCAATCACAGTCACTACTTAGTGCTCATGGCATTTGGGCATTTGCTTTAGTAGAATATTTGCCTACAGGTGGTAATTCACCTACTTGTGATAAAACTGTATGCTGCAGGTTTCCAGTTTCCTTTGTTCCTTTATTACAGTATTCAACATCACATTCAGTGCCAAGTAACCGTCAAACCATTTCCAGAGATCTTAGTTGGGTGATTCTGCTGCCTTTGAAGAAGCACAGGCAGGATGTTTTGGGAAATAATAAGAGAAACTGGATCCTTTAGCACTACCTGTCGTAGAGTGAAAGCTTATTGTGGATAAAGGCAATAAACACCAGAGGAAGGAGCAATTCCTTTCCCTCTTGAGTCCTTTGTGCCTTTTCTTATGGGACTTTTTAACGGGAAGTTATCTGATGAAGCAGAAAGGAATTTTGCAGTCCCAAGTCTAGCATTTTAAAGCAGAGCAGAGAGGATACATTTTGCAGGAAATGGACTAACTCAGTGATTGGCAGAGTTTGTTGGCAGTCATGCAGAGCACTGAAGGAGACGCCTTTACATTAGGAAGAGGCTCTTCATTATTTTGCATTGTGTATTTTTTGCCTTTACCAAGTGAGATGCTTGTTGGTGTTTTTTTTTTTTCATTATCTTGCTATAAGAACAATAAGAAAAAATAATGATGACACTCCATGAAAACAGAAAAAAAAGATTCTGTTTTCTCTTCACTGCTGCCCCATCACCTTCTCTCCCTACTCTTCTAAATAAAGTTTCTAATCAGAGGCTACACTGATTGCCCAGGAATTTATTGGTCCAAGAATCAGAAAATGGGGCCTTAGATTGGCACTCCTACCATGGCCTTGGTTCAGAAGTGTATTTTCTAAATCTTACTTACAAAAAAGATGGAAAGTTTTTTGCCTTAATGAATATTTTGCAGTCAAAGTTTTCAAACTCAGAGATGTCAACAAAATAATCAGTTTGGAGCTCATCCCAGTTCCTGTGTGTATATATGGGGAGAGAGAGGATAGAATTTGAAGAAATTTTCAGACAGTTGCAGGAGGACCCATCAGGCAATGTTTAGAGCATTTGAGCTGGACTAGATATTAAATTTGCTGCCATTCTGGCACTATTGTTAGACCCCAGGCATCCACTGGCCCAGAGAACTGATCATTATTTCCTGAAATGGCATAATTGTCTTCCTTCTAGAGGCTGGCACTAGCAGAATCCTGCTTGCAATTTCATATTTCCAGATAGATACTCAGGGTTGATCTTGTTTTACTCTGACCCACTGTCAAAGGTTGAGCTCCCAGAGCTGTCTCCCTTTGGAATTAATTGCCCATTTCTAGCATATAACTTCACAGTTCTAGGACTATGATACAATGACCCCCAGTATTGCCTACTTTTTGATATTTATGGCCTTCTGCAGTCATCTCCCCTTAAGTAACTTGGTTTTCACCAAAAGAATACAATAGCATTGAGACGTGAAATTCTGCAAGTAGGCCAAAACTATTAGACATCTGTCTTGCTAATGTACTCTTTTCCCTCTTGGCTGGCATGCTTTAATGAAGACAACTGCCATTTTGGAGAGGAACTGAAGGCAGCCTCCAGCCAACAGCCAGTTCAGATCTAAGGCCCTCAATCCAACATCCCTTGAGGTACAGATATGGCAAACAATCCTAGAAACTTCAAAGTAAAGCCTTCCCTGGTCAGTTCTTCAGATGAGAACCTAGCCCTGGCTGCCACCTTATTTGAAGTTTTGTGAGAGACCTTAAATGGTAGACCTGGGTAAATCATGTATAAATTACTGGCCTACGAAACGCAGGGTAATAGGGTGTGTGTGTGTGTGTGTGTGTGTGTGTGTCTGTGTCTGTGTCTGTGTCTGTGTGTGAGAGTGTGCGTGTGTTATGGTAAAACATACCCAACATAAAACTTACCATTTTGATTATTTTAAAATGTAGAATTTCATGGTATTAAGTTATATTCACACTGTGTGTGACCATTACCACCATCCACCAGTTTTTTCAGCTTCCCAAACTGAAACTGTCATTTAGCCCTAGCTTCCCATTCACCTCTACTCAGCTGCTGTTCAATTTTCTGTCTCTTTAATTTTGACCACTCTAGATACTTCATACAAATTGAATCATACATTATTCGTTTGAGCTATTTCACTTGACTTATTTCTTCAAGGCTCATCACGTTGTACCATGTGTCAGAATCTCTTTCCTTCTTAAGACTGAATGGAATATAGTCCATTATATCTGTATACCACATTTTGTTTATCCATTTATTCTTGATGGATACTTGGATTGCTTCTGTGTTTGGTTGTTATGATAATGCAGCTAATAACATGACTATACAACATCTGTTCAAGTCCTTGTTTTCAATCATTTTTGGATATACACTTAGAAGCAGTAATTTTACATATAACTGTTTTGGGTAATCTTTATACTGGTTTCCACTGTCTGTACCATTTTACTAGATATGTGTTTTTTATGTCTTTAGGTTTTATGGGAATTGGATGCACAGAGATAACTAAAAGGGATTGCTGTTAAGATACACAAAAGTGGGGGAAAAGAAAACATGGTCCTTGCATTCACGGTGCTTATAGGCTAGTAGTGGGGAAAGAAATAATCAAGTACTCATGACGCTGAATGAGTATATTCACAACTTCTATGTGTATTAAAAAGAGAAGTGTATGGTATAATAGGATTCTATAAAAACTGATTTCACTCAGGCTAGAGAATCAAGATACCATCAATTCAAGCAGCAGAGGTAGCTTCAAATGAGCCAACTGGCTAACAGCCTGTTGCCCAGATTCAACAAAGAAAACGTCTTGCTTTGAGATTCCATCCTTCCCTTGTGTAAGAGGATTCAAACCATATAAGAAGAGAGGAAAGTCACTACCAAGGCCTCTTCTGTGACCAACTGTAATTCCAACTGTTAACGTTCTCTTCTAGTATGCAAGCTGTTGCAGAGAGGTAGATAGTTATTGTATCTTCATAGAAAATATGTTTTCTAGCCTGTGTTTTACTATTTTCTTTATTTCCTTTATTTAAATTTATGTTAAAATGAACGGTATTTTTGTGTTATTAAGGGTTGGGAAGATCCTCCGGAGAAGGAAATGACTACCTACGCCAATATCTCCCACTTGCCCAGGGAATTCCATGGACAGAGGAGCTTGGAAGGCTACTGTCCATGCAGTCACAAAAAAACGACACCACTGAGCAACTAACACTCAAGCCTTAATTAATAGACTTGGATTTTAGTAACCCTCAAAGCAAAGACCTAGAAACATTGACTACTCCATGAGTTAAATGTGGAAATGTGAGCAGGCATTATTAGACTCTCTTGCTATTATGACTACTTGAAGTTTCTGATTTTGTAGCTTCCATTTTCTTGGTATTCCCCAAGACTGTTCCCCTGACACCCAGGAGACAGATAGTAAGTTTCTTGGGTACATTTCTCAAAAAATGTCTTTCCACAAAGTAAGTCACAGCAGTGTCTTCTTCATCCAAGTCTGATCTTAGTCTTAGAACTAAATAAACTAGTGCTGATAAACCAAGAAGAGAAGGGCAAATAATACCAGTTTTATTTAGTTACAGAAAGATTAGCACCAATTCTATGGGAGACTCTCTGAGTAGAGAAGTAGGCAGGAATGCACTGGGGTGGAAGAGACAGAATGAAGTCCAGAAACTTCTGATAATCAAGTTGACTTATCAGAAGAGGGAAGAGAGAGTAAGGAGCTAACTGTTTTACCACATCATGCAGCTTTACATTTGACTCTACTTTTCTAGGATTTCTACCTCTAGATTCCCTATTCTCTAAGATTTTCTAAGATCACATCTTAAGATGTCACTGAAGTAGACTTGAGACACACTTCAGGGTATTCACTGTGCTTGTGAGATGCAAGTAAAGCCACTGCAGGAAGCAAATCATCATAGGTCTTAAGTGTCCAGTATCTCCTTGACCCAAAGTCAGGAAAACTGCTGAAAGGATTCCAAGTGTAGGAAAATAACATTTGACGATCCCATAAGGAGTTTATCTTTATTAACAAAAGTGCAGTTCTGAGGAGTATCTCAGTAAGAACAAGTGGCACCTCTCTTTATGCAGCCAGCATTCAGCAATAATAAATCCATTATTTTATGGGTAAGCAAGAGTGCCATTCTGTTTTCCTAGACAATTTGACTCATTAACTGAAGTTGTCTACTTCCTTAATATTAACACACTTGATTCTCCAACGTGAAAAAACACAAACTGTTTAGTACAGTATATATACAAATATATGCCATGTGATTTCCAAACCATGCTTTTCTATTCTTGATTTTATAGAATGAGTTTCATGATGCTAAAAAGTTTGCAAACCTTCACTTGCCACTTTCTCACAGCAGTAATTTAGCAGCTAATGGGTAAAAAATCACAAGCAGGAAAATGCAGAAATTTGACCATTGATAATGAGCCACAAATGGGTGAATTTAAAAAAGAAAACTGCAGCTCAGAAATTTGATTTATCCTGAAGAAACATACCCCAGTGTGTATGGGAAAGAAACAAGGAAGGAGCTTTAAAGGCAAATTAGTGCCTGGCGGGCTGCCGTCTATGGAATCACACAGTCGGACATGACTGAAGTGACTTAGCAGCAGGAGCAGCAGTGATTGATACTGACTACACTAAAAATAGGTGGTTGGTGTTTTGATATCCTACAACTCATTATAACAATAATGATCCTAATGTCATTGTCTCTTTTGTCAATTGCCATGTACTGTGATGGCATGCATTGTGCCAAGGGCTTAGTAGGATGACCTCATCTGTTCTAAGTTCACATTCTGTGTATATAGTGAACTCTATATACTGCAGAAACTATTTAACTTCCCTGAACATTAGTTTATACATCTTCAAAGTATCATTAAAGTCACAAAGCTAGTTTAAATTGGTAGACCTAGACTTTGCAGTTCAGTTCAGTTCACTTCAGTTGCTCAGTTGTGTCCAACTCTTTGCAACCCCATGAACTGCAGCACATCAGGCATCCCTGTCCATCACCAACTCCTGGAGTTCGCTTAGACTCACACCCATTGAGTGAGTGATGCCATCCAGCCATCTCATCCTCTTTCGTCCCCTTCTCCTCCTGCCCCCAATCCCTCCCATCATCAGAGTCTTTTCCAATGAGTCAACTCTTCACATGAGGTGGCCAAAGTACTGGAGTTTCAGCCTTAGCATCATTCCTTCCAAAGAAATCCCAGGGTTGATCTCCTTTAGAATGGACTGGTTGGATCTCCTTGCAGTCCAAGGAACTCCCAAGAGTCTTCTCCAACACCACAGTTCAAAAGCATCAATTCTTAAGTGCTCAGCCTTCTTCACAGTCCAACTCTCACATCCATACATGACTACTGTAAGAAAGCAGACTCCTGAGCACAAACCTTTTGCTATCTTGCAGAATTTGAATGGACAATAAGGACATCTGTGTCATTCATATGACCATGAGAGAACTGTGTGATGCAGAATCAGAAACAAAAAGCAAGTTTGCCTTCCATGAAAATTTCTGTAAAATCAAGAGTCTGGCCTAGGTGATTTCCCTGCTCTTCCTGAGAGATAACTTTTTACCATTCTCCTCACTGAAAACGTCTATAGAGAGTCTTCCTGATTTCCGTCTGTTGCCACCAGTCAATAGGCTTTCTCTGCTTGTAGACCAGAATGAACACATGAATGAAAGAATGACTAAGAATCATTGCTCACAGTGCTGTTGCAAATGCCATAACAATATAGAGATGTGTGAGGTGTGGAGTCAAAAACAACCTTTCTCTGATGTCCCTGGCCTCTTGGGTATCATTTTCACTATAGGAAACTGATTTTTGGAAGAATCTCTAGGTGTCAAGAAGAATCAGTCTCCAATGCTCTTGCTGCATGAACCACCTGGATTTTTTCTTTCATCTTGATTTTCTAGCATCCAGTGACTCTGGAGTCCAAAAAACTCCCCAGTTTGTGCTCAGGGATAACTGCTTACAGTGGAAGAGAAGAATATTAGCAGGCCCTCTTTACTCCTCTTTTACTACATATGGGTCTTGGCTGCTAAGGGAGGTGGGTCAGCTGGTCACAGCAGCAGAGAGTAATGGGCTTAGCAGTCTATTTTCAACTCACAGCCCCTACCAACATGTGAACTCTGTTGTTTCCCAGAAAAACAGTTCCTGCAGGAATACTGAGTGACAGACTGGGTGGAAGAGTGGGAATCTGCTAGGACTAATCTGTTTACAGTGGTCTACAACTAGGACAGGAGAGAAATAACCCAAGGGATTTTTTTAAAAATTTATTATTGGAGTATAATTGCTTTCCACTGTTGTTAGTTTCTGATGTACACAACATGAATCAGCTATGTGTATACATATATCCCTTCCCTCTTGAGCCTCTCTTCCACAACCCCTCCTGCTCCTCTAGGTCATCAAAGAGCACCAAGCAGAGATCTGTATTTTATATTGCAACTTCCTTCTGTTTTATACATGGTAGTGTATTTATGTCGATGGTAATCTTCCAATTTGTCCCACCCTCTCCTTCCCCTCCTCCCCTTGCATACACGTGTCTGTTCTTGTCTGTTCTCTTCATTTACATCTCTATTCCTGCCCTGCAAATAAATTCATCTGGAGCATTTTTCTAGATTCTATGTATTCTTTGTTCTTTGTATCTATTTTTGGCTTTGCTGGGTCTTCGTAGCTGCATGGGCTTTTCTTTAGTTGCAGTGAGAGGGAACTACTCTCTAGTTGTGGCACATGATTTATCTTTGTGGTTGTTTCTCTTGTTGCAGAGCATGGCTTAGTGGACTCAAGCTTCAGTAGTTATGTCTCCTGGGCCACAGAGCACAGGATCAATAGTCATTGTGCACCAACTTAATTGCTCTGCAGCATGTGGGATCTTCTGGAGCAGGGACCAAACTAATGTCTCTTGCATTGGCAGGTGGATTCTTTACCACTGAGCCAACAAGGAAGCCCTAGATTCGATATATTCTTAAACAGACATACTTGTTTATAGAAAATGGAAATATTATATTTATAGAAGATCTTGCACTTTCTACCCAACTCCTCTCTGAAGCCAAACTGTACCACACATGAATGGTCCTCTCAGAGCTGTACATTTTCTTTAACAAATTAGGCCTGTCCATCCATCTCCTCATATCACTATACTATTAAAATATGAGAGTGGTTTGGGGTCCTAGGTGATCTCATTCTTTCTGATGATAACCCTAATGCTGCTTGGTTATATGTTAAGGTGTATGCAAATCAGATTTACTTTTGAGATGTAGATGAACAAATTTACTTTTTTTCTGTGTGTTTTATTGAAATATAGTTGACATATAGCCCTGGATAAGATTAAGGTATACAGCATCATGATTTGACTTACATCATGAAGTTATAATAATAACTAAATATATAATTACATATGATATAACTAATAATATAATTAAAATATAATAATAATTATTACATAAGTTTAGTCAACATCCATCATCTCAATAGATACAAAAAAGAAAGAGAAATTTTTTTCTTTTGCTGAGAACTCTTAGGATTTACCCTTTTAACAACTTTTATATATGACATACAGCAGTGTTACTTATATTTGTCACATTGTACATTACATCCATAGTACTCATTTATCTTATCATTAGAACTTTGTACTTATTGACTGCCTTCATTCAGTTTCCTCCCCTCAAATCTGCCTCTTATAACCACAAATCTGAGTTTGTTTAGTTTTGATGTATGATTAACCTACAGTACTCTCTAGGTTCTGTTACACAGGAGTGAATCTGTATTTCAATAAATTCCAAACAGTTCACCAAGAAAGTCTACTTATAGTATGTCAACATCTATTTTCTTTTCACAAAATATGTACATTTTTTATGTGAAGAATTTATTGAGAGTTCCAGGTGCTCACAGTTGCATTCCTATGTGTTATATTGAAGAGACAATTTAGTTTCGATCTTAGAAACAATTTAATTAAGCCAAACATCGACAATTTAATTAAGGCAAACATTGAAAATTTAATATATTTTTGTGAATTTTATTAACATTAACATCAGCATTTAGGATTTTAAAATAATTCCTATGTCATCTCAATTAATATTTTTCTCAATAAGAACATTTTTGTTGAAGTTTAGTTGACTGTGTTAGTTTCAATTGCACAGCAAAGTGATTCACGTATACATACATGTCTTTTCAGATTATTTTTCTTTTAGGTTATTATAAAATATTAAATGTTATTCCAGCTCTTAAATAGTAAATCCTTGTTGCTTATTTATTTTACATATACTAGTATGTGACAGTTAATCCCATACTGCTAATTTATCCCTCTTCTCATCCCTTTTACATTGCCTCCCAATATTATCCCCAAACTCTCCTTACTCTCCTTCCACTTTGGGTATTTTATTTTATTTTGGCTGTTTCTGATTTTTTCCCTTTTTCTTTTTATTCAAGCATCTTTTCTATTTGCATAGTTTGCTAGTTGATTGATTTTGATAAACTTTGCATTTTATTTCATTGCTAGTTAAAGGATGCTCAGTTAAATTAAACAGATAACATGTTTACTGTTGGTCAAAGGAAGGGATTAGGAACACAGAATATTCAACTACTTTGCAGCCAAAACATCATAAATCTTTACCTCCAGCTGTTAAGTATATGTTCAATTCAGTTCAGTTCAGTTCAGTCACTCAGTCGTGTCTGACTCCCTGTGACCCCATATTTTAAAATAAAATTAAAGATATTTTTTATAAATAACTTCCATATATTATAGTTAAGCTAAGCCTGTACAACTTGGCCATTGCTGGAGAGGCTAGAATTTCGAAAAGAGTGAACCAAGTTCTCATTGACCATTTTGGCTTAGTTCTTCAATTTTGTAAAAATGCATAACATTGTCCTTCTTCCCTAGAGCCACGGGCCTCATCCAGGCCACCGAGAAGGTCACAGCTCTGTATGGCCCTTCTCATCAACTGCCTTTCTCTAGACAGTCTTGGTAATTTCTTGCTCTATGAGAGGCTGCTGTGTAGTTGTCCTGGGCAGAGTAGAAGTGGGAGGCCTCTCACACTTGCAGGTGGCTTTATTTTCCTTTCATTTAAAGATACATTGATGTATGGCAAAATCAATACAGTATTATAAAGTAAAATAATGTAAAGTTAAAAAAATAATAAAGTCTTTTGCATGCTACCTAGCAGGGTGCCTTACACAGAAAATAAATAAATAAAGATATTTGTTAGTTTGTTAAGTTGAAAAACTTGTTCTTATTAGGTTTAATTCTGACACACTTAGCACAGAAATTTAAACTTGCTCATTCTCACAGAACCTATTTACCTCTGTCCTCCCTCCCCTTCACCTACTTACCCCTGTCCCCTCCACCCAAACAACACCATTGCAGATACAGTTAAACAGCTGGTAAACCTTTACCAGAAGGTGATGTTTACCTGTCTGGAATAGGAAAGTATTTGGAAATTAATATTTTATTTAGACATTGGGCTGGTGAATCTGCATTTTCTTTAGTTTCTTTCTGTAAAGAATCAATGATTTCATAAGCAATGTGCAAGATTTGGGGATTTCTGAAAAGTCAGCTGTGGATTGAGTAATTCTTCCCCATCTATTCTCTTTCAGAGATTAACAGATTCTGAAAGGATGGTAACTGGAGCTCTTTAACCTCTCTTCCATTAGGTCTTACTAGATACTGATCTGTAAAATGAGGCTAGAGTTAAAGAATTTAAATCACGTAAGATTTGAGGCTCTGAGAATTTAAGATAATTGACTACCTAAGACCACATGCTGATAGGAACCAAGATTTAAAACCAGGCACTTTGACCCTGGAGACAAGAGGCTTACTGACTCTACCACACTATTTTCCTAGGGCTTATTTTCCCCCCATAAGATTAGTTGAAAAACCATTTTAAAATGGTAAAAAGAACATTATGAACACATAGATATCTGTATATGAGTGTGTGCTCTGGACAGCTCTCAGGGATGATGTCCAAACCCCACAATGTGATGCTACAGGAGTGATGTGGTTTTGCAAGTCTGTGTTGTTTGCTCACCTAAACCAATCTATAAAGATTCATCGACAATACAGTGGTCTTTTTGAATTCCTCTGTGGCTGCAAGTTTCATCTCCTACTCACTCTCTGAGTTCATCTTATTTGGACAAAATAAATACATATTAAACTGTCTCAAAATCAGATAATGTAGGCAAGCTTTGTAGAAAAAATATAACTTATAATTGTAATTTATTATAGAGAGGTTGACAGACTGTAAACTGAAGAATTGCTGGGTCTGTTTTCCCAAGAATTGCTGCAGTAAGAGCATAAATACTTAATGAGTTCTATAGTAAAAATAACTCACCAAACAGAAACCATGTGTAAGAGACACCATGTTCAATTAGGGGATGGAGTTGGGATATAGTTATTCAGTAGGATAGACTCTCCCTGGCCTGGAGACAGAACTATCAGAGTTGGGCAGAGATAGGGAATTTAGACAGACAGGTAGTTAGCGATGGCCAATCTGACAACTAGTTCTGAATCAGGTCTTGTCAGAGGGTCAGGGAGCCTTGATTCTTTTTTTTTCCTTTAGGTACTTAGAATAATTTAAGGGCAGAGACTCAGACATAGAAAACAAGACAAGTAGCTGGCTAATATAGCAAAATATTTCACTACGGAAAGCAAGGAGAAGCCAGTTAGTAATTTTAAGCAAAGGATAAGTGGTAGAGACTGTTCAGCAAACCAAGTTCTTCCTCCATTGGGCACAAAGGTAAATTAAGTTTGCTGGCCTCTTCACAGTTCCTCGTAGTACAGAGATAAATAGTATTAGCTACTTCCAGGGCTTCCCATAAAGCCATCATATACATGATTTTCTACTTTTTCCCCAAGCAGATGAAATATTAGATAGTTCTTTAATGATAAAAAATTGTACAGCCACAAGATGAGAGGGGTTTGAACCCCCCCACTTCCTGCTTGGAAGGGAGCCTTCCAGAAGAACTCTATCCAGAGACAGTTCTATGGGGGTTAATTATGAAACTTGATTTCATTAAGATCCTGAATCTTATTTTGTTGCTGCAGTAGTAACCATGGAAACCACGGTCTCCACAGCTTGTTCAAAGTCAGAGTGCAGCTGACAAGGCTGACTGTGACGGATGGGGGTTGATTGTGACTGCTTAGTATCACCTTTCACCTGTTCTGAAAATCACAGTCCAGCATTCCTAGAAATCACTCCTGATCTCAATGAATGTGTCTTACATGGTATTGGCACAGTTCCTCTCCAAATTCAGAACATATGACCCAAACCCAGCTACTTAGCATATTTCACCTCACCTCTACCCAGCAACAGTTAGATTTAACCCATTTTGGTCTCATAAGAGTGATTGCTGGTGTTTTTATTGGAGTTTCCAGGGAGGAAATAATCACTCTTCATGACCTGTCTCCACAAGATTACATCTATAGCTTCTAGGGTCTTGACAGGAGAACATACCTGGAAATAAAATGAAAATAATGGAAATCAGAGTTGAAAACTACAGATAAAGAGGTTTGTGACAGCATTAAATGAACATTAGGATCCAGCAGTACCTGAAGTGAGGCCATATTTATAGTTTCAGTTTTGTGTAAAAATATTACTATGTCAATCAGAATTGAAATTCTATAACTAGGCCCAAAGCAGTTTCTGCGATTTCCTAAACCTTTGCTTTTCAAATCATTCAGTCCATGCATCTACTAAAATATGAGTAATGTATTCCCACATGAGAGAAGAAAGTTGTGTAGGAGTAAAAAGAGAAGATTATTAGGCAGACAAAAATATGATTGTTGCTTCTATTTTATCCAGAGGCTCTATTACACAGTAAAATTCATAAAATATGTTTGATTAATAGGATTTATGACATGTATAAATAATAACACAATCAATTTGGGATATCATTTGTAGTTAAGGATTTGCTTTATTTGGAAGTCTTAAACCTACTCCACTTTGATTCTTTCTACCACCTTAGAGGTAAAAATACCTTATAAAATAATAACACTAATATGTAAGGCAGGGTAACTGACTTACCTGCAAAATGCCCTGGGTAAGCTGAGAACCATGGAGCAAATGCCAGTTCTTGACACACAGTGAGACCAAATCATCAGAGTTCGGAGCAGAGAAACTTTATCACAGAGCCATGCAAGAATATGCATGGCTCATGCCCAAGAAAAAAACCCTAAAATTCTGATGGCTTTCAGCAAAGCATTTTGCGGGAAAGTGAGGGAGAGATGTGGTTCAGTTTAGTTTGCTTCAGTCACTCAGGCTCGGTTGTGTCTGACTTTTTGCGACCCCATGGACTGCAGCATTCTAGTCTCCCCTGTCCATCACCAACTCCTGGAGCTTGCTCAAACTCATGTCCATCAAGGTGGTGATGCCATCCAACAATCTCATCCTCTGTCATCCCCATCTCCTCCTGCCTTCACTCTTTCCCAGCATCAGGGTCTTTTCCAATGAGTCAGTTCTTCACATCAAGTGGCCAAAGGATTGGAGCTTCAGCTTTAGCATCAGTCCTTCCAGTTAATATTCAGGACTGATTTCCCTTAGGATTGACTGGTTGGCTCTCCTTGCAGTCCAAGGGACTCTTAAGAGTCTTCAACTCCACAGTTCAAAAACATCAATTCTTTGGCACTCAGCCTTCTTTATGATCCAGCTCTCATATCCGTACATGAGTACTAGAAAAATGATAGCTTTGATTACACAGACCCTTGTCAGCAAAGAAGTGTCTCTCCTTTTTAATATGCTGTCTAGGTTTGTCATAAGGACTTCCTTATAGCACAAATGTCTTCAGCTTTAGCATCAGTCCTTCCAGTTAATATTCAGGACTGATTTCCCTTAGGATTGACTGGTTGGCTCTCCTTGCAGTCCAAGGGACTCTTAAGAGTCTTCAACTCCACAGTTCAAAAACATCAATTCTTTGGCACTCAGCCTTCTTTATGATCCAGCTCTCATATCCGTACATGAGTACTAGAAAAATGATAGCTTTGATTACACAGACCCTTGTCAGCAAAGAAGTGTCTCTCCTTTTTAATATGCTGTCTAGGTTTGTCATAAGGACTTCCTTATAGCACAAATGGTAAAGAATTTGCCTGCAATGGAGGAGACCAGGGTTCAATCCCTGGGTCAGAAAGATCCTCTGGAGAAGTGAATGGCAAGGCACTCCAGCATTCTTGCCTGGAGAATCCCATGGAATGAGCCTGTTTAGCCGCACTCTGCGGGGTTGTACAGTTGGACACGACTGAGTGACTAACACACAGGTTTGTCATAGCTTTTCTACCAAGGAGCAAACATCTTTAAATTTCAAGGCTGAAGTGTGGTTAGTTTTTGCAAATTTCTTGGTGTCCAATTTTTGTCTACCTCTGTTCAGGTTACAATGTTCTTGTAAACTTCCAGTTCAGTTCAGTTCAGTCACTCAACCATGTCTGACTCTTTGCGACCCCATGAATCTCAGCACTCCAAGCCTCCCTGTCCATCACCAACTCCCGGACTTCACTCAGACTCACGTCCATTGAGTCAGTGATGCCATCCAGCCATCTCATCCTCTGTTGCCCCTTCTCCTCCTCTCCCAATCCCTCCCAGCATCAGAGTCTTTTCCAGTGAGTCAACTCTTCGCATGAGGTAGCCAAAGTACTGGAGTTTCAGCTTTAGCATCATTCCTTCCAAAGAAATCCCAGAGTTGATCTTCTTTAGAATGGACTGGTTGAATACCCTTGCAGCCCAAGGGACTCTCAAGAGTCTTTCCCCAAACCACAGTTCAAAAGCATCAATTCTTCGATGCTCAGCTTTCTTCACAGTCCAACTCTCACATTCATACGTGACCACTGGAAAAACTATAGCCTTGACTAGACGGACTTTAGTCGGCAAAGTAATGTCTCTGATTTTGAATATGCTATCTAGCTTGGTCATAACTTTCCTTCCAAGGAGTAAGCATCTTTTAATTTCATGGCTGCAGTCACCATCTGCAATGATTTTGGAGCCCCCAAAAATAAAGTCTGACACTGTTTCCACTGTTTCCCTATTTATTTCCCATGAAGTGATGGGACCAGATGCCATGATCTTTATTTTCTGAATGTTGAGCTTTAAGCCAACTTTTTCACTCTCCTCTTTCAATTTCATCAAGAGGCTTTGTTGTTCCTCTTCACTTTCTTCCATAAGGATGGTATCATCTACAAATCTGAGGTTATTGGTATATCTCCCGGCAATCTCGATTCCAGCTTGTGCTTTTCCACCCCAGTGTTTCTCATGACGTACTCTGAATATAAGTTAAATAAGCAAGGTGACAATATACAGCCTTGACCTACTCCTTTTCTTATTTGTAACCAGTCTGTTGTTCCATGTCCAGTTCTTTTTATTTTTTTTCAGTTAAATATTTTTTTCTTTTTAATTCTTTAACTCTGATTTTAGCTTAATTTTTTCCTTTACTAGTTTTTTTTAATAAAACTTTAATTTACAACATCTTCAAATCTTAAAATGTTTGTTTCTTTCTTTTCTTTTTCTTTCTTTTTTTTTTCACTTTACAATACTGTATTGGTTTTGCCATACATTGACATGAATCTGCTACAGGGGTACATGAGTTTCCAGCCCTAAACCCCACTCCCCACTGTGGTCTGGTATTCCCATCTCTTTCAGAATTTTCCACAGTTTATTGTGATCCACACAGTCAAAGTCTTTGGCATAGTCAATAAAGCAGAAATAGATGTTTTTCTGGAACTCTCTTGCTTTTTCCATGATCCAGCATGTGTTGGCAATTTGATCTCTTGTTCCTCTGCCTTTTCTAAAACCAGCTTGAACATCAGGAAGTTCATGGTTCACGGATTGCTGAAGCCTGGCTTGGAGAATTTTGAGCATTACTTTACTAGCGTGTGAAATGAGTGCAATTGTGCGATAATTTGAGCATTCTTTTGCATTGCCTTTCTTTGAAATTGGAATGAAAACTGACCTTTTCCAGTCCTGTGGCCACTGCTGAGTTTTCCAAATTTCCTGGCATATTGAGTGCAGCACTTTCACTGCATCATCTTTCAGGATTTGAAACAGCTCAACTGGAATTCCATCACCTCCCCTAGCTTTGTTCATACTGATACTTTCTAAGGCCCACTTGACTTCACATTCCAAGATGTCTGGCTCTAGATAAGTGATCACATCATCATGATTATCTGGGTCTTGAAGATCTTTTTTGTACAATTTTTCCGTGTATTCTTGCCACCTCTTCTTAATATCTTCAGCTTCTGTTAGGTCCAGACCATTTCTGTCCTTTATTGAGCCCATCTTTGCATGAAATGTTCCCTTGATATCTCTAATTTTCTTGAAGAGATCTCTAGTCTTTCCCATTCTGTTCTTTTCCTCTATTTCTTTGCTTTGATTGCTGAAGAAGACTTTCTTATCTCTCCGTGCTATTCTTTGGAACTCCACATTCAGATGCTCATATCTTTCCTTTTCTCCTTTGCTTTTTGCCTCTCTTCTTTTCACAGCTATTTGTAAGGCCTCCCCAGACAGCCATTTTGCTTTTTTACATTTCTTTCACCAAGTTGTTAGTGAGATCTTTTCATTCTGACTGGGCTAAAACTCCATCTCTAAACCATGTGCCACCTCTAGTGTTTGCTTCAGCTCTCTACTGCTCTCTGCTAAGCCTTATGAGTCTCACTATGTGCCTGCGCAGCTCGGCCTTTGTCCAAAGACCATTGAGATCACCCATGCAGACTTCTGGGGGCACCCCTCTGTTCAGCTTCCCGCTCTCTAAAAGCCTTTGCCATAAATTACAGCTTCCTCAGAGGCCCTGAACTCTAATCTATGCTTTTCACCTCAGTGAGACCAGCATGCCCTTATTAGGCTCCACCTTCTCCACTACATTCCAGAAAGCTCCCCCAGGCCAAAAGCTCGACGAACGTAGAGCTCCTCACCTCATGTGTTTCCCTTCCCACAAGGATTATAATTCTGCTAGCCACGGTCAATGTCTGAAGCAGTTTCTCAAATATTTTGCCTGAATATATTCTTGTTTACTGTGGCGAGTGAGTTCTGTACCAGCCACTTTGTCATAGTCAGGAGCAGAAGTTCCGTGATTACTTATCCATCTCTGCCTCTCTCGCCATCACCTCTCTCTCATAGACAGTGAGATCCTTGAGCACAGGGACAGTAGCTTTTTATCTTTATATTACTCAGTAGGCCCTCGATAAATAAAATAATAATCTTCCTAATTTTTACCTTCTTAGCAGCCCTTGATGGTTAATGTTTAAAAATTGTTAATCAAGCAGTGATGTTGGGGGATCTGAGTGTCTATTCTGTGATTTTCCCAAGCGCCGTATTCTGCAATGGATCAGACCCTGGAGGGATAGCCAATGCATGGCAGGGAGATCTTCCCCAAGATCCATTTAGGAGGCAGGAGTCACGTTATCTGGTTCCCTGATTGATCTTGGCCAGGCTGACACCAAGATAGGGACCCTTTCCCTGTGCTCTTGTCAATAGTCAGCCCCCTTGGGAAGCCCCACTTACCCAGTTGCTCATTGTCACCACTGTAAATTGGAGGAAACACTTCTGTGGCCATTTCCTGAATCTCTTTCCTCAAGGTCATGTTTATTTCCCCTTTGTACTTAGAGTCAGAAGGCCCCTGGGTTCACATTCTTGCCCCATCTCTTATCAATTAAGTGATCTAAAAACAGTCCAGATCCTCTCTATACTCCTTTTTCTTTCTTTCTTTTTTCTTTTTTTGGCCTTCATTCTCAGCTTGTGGGATCTGAGTTCCCTGATGAGGGATCAAACCCACGCCCACATGGACCAAAGCCCATGAAGCACTGAGTCGTAACCACTGGACCCCCAGGGAATTCCCTATACTCATTCTTCTTATCTATAAAAAATACTGTTCCCTGCCCTTTTCCCCATCCCCACTCTCAACACCCACACATGTTTATGAGGTTCTAGAAATCAGGGATATGGAAGCCTTTAGAATCTGAAAAACACAGAAAAGTATGTTCTTATTGTTGTTATTATTTGCGGAGATACTGTAGGTCTATCAATGCAAATTCATTCCTCTAGGACTTCCCTGGTGGTCCAGTGGCTAAGACTCCGTGCTCCCAAAGCCGTGGTCTTGGGTTCAATCCCTGGTCAGGGAACTAGATCCCGCATGCCACAGCTAAGGGCTTGCATGCTGCAACAAAGATCCCACAGCAGTCAAATAAATAAATAACTTTTTAAAAAATTTGTTCCTGTAGTTAAGGAGTCTTGACTGTGGAGTAAGTGCATTGGTTCATAATATTCTCCTCCTACACATTTGGCAGAAGCTCTTCTGTTCGTTGAGAGAGAGGGATGACAGAGCTGTTCCTCTGGCTTAAAGGAAATGAGTTTTCAGAGTCCACACTTAAAGATGATAGAACTTGGAATTTCTGGGCTCTAGGGAGCTGTATGGGAAAGTACCCCTAGATTTTTATCAAAGTTGTGAAGGGATGAGCTCAGCCTTGGCATTTCACATTCATTCACAAGCGCGTATTAGGTGCCTGCTGTGTGTCAGCATACTGAGGATGCTGCAGTGAAGAGCACCAGGCCCTGCCCTCCCAAAGCTTGAGGCCCACTGGGCCTAAGATAGTCAAGTTCTGTCTTGGCATGCATTCTCACATAAGCCAGACCTTTCTCTGCTGAAAAGAACAAGAGCCCAAGGACTTTCTATCTCAACTCATTATACAAAGTACCACCTGGCCAAGCCTGGGTTCAAGCTCTGTGAGCACAGAAGGCATCATATGACTGATCCCACCCCATCTCAGGCCAATCCAGATACTTATTCCATCCAACCCCCAAGCCAGGGAGATGCCTCATTCCAGTAACAGAGCTGCTGCTTGACTTCTGGTCCCAAATTCCTATTCAGGTATCTTTCTGTTCTCAGTCACCCTCCCTGGGGCCCTGCTTCAGTGAATCCAAGTTTGCATCCAAACTCCAGACTTTTCTTTCCAGCCATGCCATGTGGCTTGTGAGATTTTAATTCCCCAACAAGAGATTGAACCCAGGCCACTGCAGTCAAAGTGTCAAGTCCTAACCCAGAGTTTGCTCAAGTTACTATGCATTAGTCAGTGATGCTACCTAGCTATCTCATCCTCAATAAATGTGGGTTATTTCTTCCCCTTAGGATTAATTCATCTGTGTTGAATTCCCCAAATTTTCTCTGCAAGTCAAGATACCCACTCCTTCATTGTTGCTGCTTGTCACTAGCCTCCTGGGCTCTAGTTGAGGTGAGCTGATTACTAGAGGCAGAGGGATGTTACAGGCTATGGGGAGGGTCCTTGCTGGTCAAACTGACCATCCGCTGATGAAGCTCCTGGGTCAGGTTCTTGTCCCTATTCCACCCCCTGGAAGATCTTTAGCATAATCAGTGTTGCTGGGACAAGTTTCAGATTGTCCCAAGTTCATGGACCACTCTTCTTGCCAACACCCAAACCATCAGGGCTATTCTGAAGCCAGGGACATTGTTTTTTCACCACAAGTCCTTGGATGAGTTTCAAAAGATCTGTGAAACCCCTCTGATAGCCAAAAGTTTGTGTATTCTACAGAAATAGTTCTGAGGTTTCACTAGTTTCTTAAATGATCTGTAACCCATGTGTTAAGAAATATCACTTTAGGATGGGGGAACCATAGAGTCTAGCCCTAGTCCATGAGGCTGGGAGGCCTTCTTCTGGGCAACTGAGGACTCAGAAAGGCCCAATATCAACAGTATACACAGGTCCTTACCATCACTCCAAGAAACAGGGCCCAGTCACTGGGTTCCCACAGACCTGCCTGAATCCACTCCCCAATCCTTCAACCCAGTTCTTCCCAACAGGGAGTGTTATCTCCCCAGGTCTTCTCCCAGCCAGAGAATGGCCTCTCCCCACCACCCTCCATGTCCCCTCACTGTCATAAGCTGCTGATCCAGGCCCTTTCTCCCAAGTATGATTTTCCTCCAGGGAAAAGAACTAGAATTTGAGAGTACTTCTTTGAGAAATAAATAAATATCTTTCTTTTTATACACCACTTTCTTTATAAATATTGATCATCTCCCTTAATCCTCATAATAACTTATTTTACAGAAGTAGAAACTGAGGTCAAGTAGGTAATAGAACAATTATTATTGTTGTTGTGATTATATTAGCTCCCATTTAGTTTGTAATTTTTATATGCAAAGCACTATGCTAAGAATTTTTTCATACTTTATTTAATCAGCACAAAATAGGCATGGGAATCCTGATCTTACAAGTGAAAAAACAGAGGCTCAGAGAAATGGGATAGTTAGCTGAAGAGCACCTAGGGGGACTTCCCTGGTGGTCCAGTGGCTAAGACTTGCACCCCCAATGCAGGGGGCCTGGGTTCAATCCCTGGCCAGGTAACTAGATCCCACGTGCCACAACTAAGACCCAGTAAAGCCTAGTTAATTACTATTTTTTTTAAAAGTGTGCCTAGGTAGTAAGTGACAAAGCACGGACTGAGAAAGCAGGTCCCTCTGACTCTACACCCCACTGTCTCCCTAACTATAAGTGGGGCTGTAGGTTGCCTGATACCCTCTAATGTTTCAAGTGGGCCTTCTATGTTCATGTAAGAAATTCATATTGGAATAAAGGAAGAAATTAAATCGGGAGGTCCATAAAGAAGTCTCCCCGAGGGTCCCTGCAGCCCAGGCTAAGACTGGGAATTCTGTGCTCCCTGCCCAAGAAAGCACACAGAACATTTTCTCCAGAAAAAGCCTTTTCCTTACCCTCCCACTCCCTCGCCCTGCTCTATTTCCAGGTCCTGACCACTTCCTGTCTTAACTATTACAAGAAGTTACCAGCCATGCCCGCCTGACTCCTGAGATATGACAGCTACACCGGAAAAACCTGGGCATTAGACCAAGTTCTGGGCTGAACAGAGAGCCCCTGGGATTCAGCTTTTCCCTGAAAGGATGACACAGAGAGGGGTGACTGTGAGCTGGGTGTATGATCAGCAGTGTGCCTCACTTCCCCAAGGATCTGGCTGCTTCCAACCCAAGAAGGCCTGCAGTAAGGACTTGGGAGCCCCACGGTCTGAGGAAGGAGTGGAAGGGGAAAGCCCATACCTAGGGCACTCCAACCAGGACCCCTGGCAGGAGAACACCTTGACCCTGGGATTCCCCCTCCTCCTTCTCTCTCCCCTCTCACCCTCTTCTCCTCCCTTCTGAAGCTCAGTCACCCATGATTACCCTGAAGGCTATGTTCCCCATCTGTGGATGGTTACTTGCAACTGCCACTCATTGTCTTCCTGACCCTATGTCTTTGATTCTTCGTTGGAAACTCTACACTCTAGCCATCCCCTAAGTACTCTAAGGATTTTGAAGTAGTACCTTCAGACTGGGAGCATCCTAGTTTTCTAGAGCTTTCTTCTGCCCAGGTCACAAAATGAACCTTTATTTCCTACTGCTTCAGAACTCGACTGAGCAATCCCATTAAGGTAAGATGATAGAATGATGACAACTTCAAAGGTAACAATTATCAAGGGCTTATTATTTGCCCTTAATACTTCATAGGGACTTCCCTGGCAGTCCAGTGGCTAAGACTCTCTGCTTCCAGTGCAGGAGGCACAGGTTCAGTCCTTGGTTGGGGAGCTAAGATCCCGTGTGCTATGGGGTAAGGCCAGAAAAATGAATAATGATGGACATTTGGGACAGTGAGGCAGGTGACCATAAGTGTCCTTTGCGGCTGGAAGACAGAACTCTTAGAGACACTCAGAAATTAATCACAGCATGGCAGAAGATGGAGGAGAAGCACATGGTAAATTGCCAAACGTACATGCAATTAGCTACATGGATTGGGGACGTTAAGTCTCTCCACTGTTTATCTGTAACAATTTTTTAATTGTATTTTTTTATCAAGCTGTAAAACAAAAGCAAATAAAAAATATGAGAGTGATTATCACACAAGACTACTCCTAACAAGTCCAAATTCCCAGAAAAAAAATAAATTTAGTAACATGTCCACCTTAATTATGGGCTTCCCAGGTGGCATCGTGGTAAAGGACCCATCAGTCAACACAGAAGACATCTCTTAGGCAGGCAGGTTCTTTACCACTGTTTTGATGAGTGCTGTTTCTCTCCCTCTTGTTTCTCAGGTATTTCTGTTATTTGGGGATTTCCCAAAAGAATAAGAGTTCTTTCATTTTCCTTCTTTTGCCAGAACTGTATGTGCTGCCTAGAATACCCCTCTGCCTATAAAGTTAATAACTGAGTTCTTACTAGGTTACAAATGCTGTTTTGTTTTGGGTGGGGTTTTTTTTAGATTTTTTCTTTTTAATTTATTGGAGTATAGTTGATTTACAATGCTCTGTTAGTTTCATGTGTACAGCAATTTTTATCCATTATACATATACAAATCCTGTTTTAAGTGCTTTACGTTGATCAACTCACTGAATCCTTGTAATAACCAAATGAGGTCAGTACTACTGTCATCCCCATGTTATAAATTAGGAAATTGAGGGTTGGAGAGGTTGAAAACCTTGCCCAGGGTCACACAGCTCATGAGTGTAGACCCATCCTGACCCTGAGACTACACTCCTAACCACGGCTCTCTTCTAAGAGCACACGCACGTCAAGTCACCTGCATCCTCTACAGTTTCAGTGCCAGCCCCTCCTCCTCCAAAGAGCCTTCTCTGATGTCCTAACTGGAAATAATGCTGCATTTCCCTTTAAAATCCCCCCACTTTGCCTTCCATTTGATATTTTTCTGTTTGTGCACCATATATGTCTTAGCTACCCACTCCAGTGTTCTTGTCTGGAAAACCCCATGGACAGAGGAGACTAGGCTCCCGTCCACAGGGCCTCAGAGAGTCAGACACAACTGAGCACAGACATGAAACTACTATGTCTTAACTTACCTACCAGCTCTGAGTGCAACGACCAGGTCCTGTTCAATTTTCTAAACCTCAGAGGGCTGGCAAAACTCCAGCTGCCATTATCAGAAACTAGACACTGGCAAAATATCACAAAGACTAAACTCTAAAAACAAAAACTTGCAGTACCAGTAATAAAGAGCATTAAAAAAATGATTATGAAACTAACCACACAAGAGCGCTCTCCCCATTCCAGCTGGTAACCAAGCTTTTAAACGCTAGATCTTTAACCTCTGGCTGCTCCTCAACATGTAGGGTACAGAAGGGCTGCAATGAGGGCTGAAGTGTGGGTGGGATGGAATGGGAGAAAGTGTAGGGATAACATGATCATTTTTAAAACTTCTTTTGAGCCCAAGGGCTGGGAACGGAGGGATCCCTGAGACCAGCACAGCCAGATGCACTGTTTCAAGTCCTCAAATGCCCAGACCCAAACCTTGCCCTGCACGAAGACAAACTGAGACACTCAGGACACCCTCATCAGCCTGTCCTTACACCGACAACGGCTCTTTGTTATGAAATGACATATCAGCCCCTAATAACTAACATCTTATGAGAGTTATGTAAATGTAAAATGGTGAAGATTTTTTAGGAAGTGCACACACTGTCTTGGGTGTGACCATAGATTTGTGAGATCGGAATCATCTCCGTTCAACAATGGACTCTGTTCTAGGAAAAATAAAACCGCTAGGAGAACAGGCATGTGAGTGTTGACCGTCAAGAAGATTCACAACACAAAGAACACACCTGTCTGAAGGAGAAAGTCCAGCAGAAGCCATTGGAACCTGATCAAGGAGAGTGGAACGAAAGGGATTGAGGGGGACGCAAGAAGCCTGTGAACCTGAGGCGCCAGCTGGGGGGTGGGGGAGGATGGGGAGTGGTGGGCACTCACAGGGGTTCCTCGGGGTCTGGACCAAAACTGAGGGGTGTCGTAGGAATGCTAACTCAGCAAAAAGTGGGGCCACAGAGGAAGTAAAAATAAAAGGTGGAACTGTCTCTCTAAACCCAAGTGTGACCCAAGGAATGGCTGGAGGACAGGAGGAAGTAAAGCAAGTCCTGAGAAACAGAGATGTGCTATTTTAGAGTTTGTGGTAGCCTGGAAAAAGGCTGTCCAAAGCAGATGCAGTATCAAAACAGTCAGAGGAAAGATAAACCGAATCCCACAAAGGCTCCCCAATGGCAATTCTTAGCCTTTTTTGGATCTCTGACCTTTTTGGAAATGTGATGAAAGTGTAAGTTCTCGGAAAGAGAGTGTAAATGTGCTCACAAGTGTCTTTTATGATAAAGAATCTCTGTTTCTTAACACAGTGTTGTAAGTCAATTATATCTCGATGAGAGATAGACAGACACTAGATACACACACACATGTCTATTCTGTATCTAGACAGAGACTGGAAATAAACACATCAAAATACTAATGGTGGTTTCTCTGAGGGTTGGAGATTATGAGTGATGGTTATTTTTCACTTTATTCTTTTTATGTATTTCTAGTTGTCTGAAATGAACATGTATTGCTTATAAAATTAGAAAATAATAAATGTCATTAAGATGAAAAAATATGTCACATTAACAACTTAAAAAACAGAATCTCTGTTCCTATCACCGGAGGAATGGACTGTCTTAAAAAGAGAACTATGAACAACTCAGTAAGGAAACAGATGGGAAAGGGGCTCTGAAGAGGCTGGTGGAGCTGAGGAAAGAGAATGCTCCAGGGTTCTTATCCAGAAGAGATGGAAGGAGGGGCAGCCAAGGGCTTATCACGAACATGAAGTTGTCACATGGGGCTGTGGCCGCAAGACCGAGAAGCCGTAAGTCCCGAGTGAACTGAATTCTCTGCTTTGGGCTCTTCTGGGTCTTTGTCCCTGCAAGTGTTTTTCTCTCGTTGCGCCGAGCAGGGGCTACTCTCTAGTTGCAGTGCGTGAGATCCTCACTGCGGTGGCTTCTCTTGTTGTGGAACGTGGGCTCTAGGCACACAGACTTCAGGAGCTGTGGCTCCCAGGCTCGAGAGCCCTGGCTCAGTAGCTGTGGCCCAGCGGCATAGCTGCTCTGCGGCATGTGCGATTTTCCCGTACCAGGGAATGAACCCATGTCTCCTGCATTGCCGGGTGGATTCTTTACCACGGGGTCATCAGGGAAGTCCCTGAAATCTCTGTAATGTCAAAATTAACAAAAACCTGCTACACTAAAGTTCTGAGCAAGAACTACAGAAAGGTTAGTCCTCGGGGCTACATGAGTGACATCAGCAGAGTTCACCAACCTCTATTTGACCTCAGTTCCATCTTTTCTGTCAAGAAGATTCATTTCCAGCTCTGAAGTGGCAAACTACACTGCTAAGAGGGAACTGAACCCCAGGAGAGAACACATTAGACAGCAGCTGGCCACATGAAATGGGCTGAGAATCTCAGTGTGGAACAAGCACCAGCTGGGAGATGCCAAGCTGAGAAAGAGGAAATGCCAAGCTGAGAAAGAGGAAATGCCAACTTCTATCACGGGGAATGGTTCTAGGTCTTTTCTAGGTCTCTTTGGAAGACGAATCCAGAACCAGTGGATGGAAATTTCAGGGATGTAAATGTCAGATTCTCCTACTAAGAAGAATATGAATTAGAGTTTTTCCCAAATGGAGTGGGCTCTCGTGGGTGGTACCAAGTCTCCTGCCATAGTAGATATCCAAGTGAGCACTGGACGACTTTTACAGGGCTTTTATGGAAGGGTTTGGATTAGAGATCTCTTCTAACCCAGAAAACTTATGATTCTGTGACTCTAAAATGTCAGAGGAGAAAAGAATGAGTACTTTCCCAGCTTAGTTTTAGATTTTTTTAACTTTGCTTCTCCATCTCTGAGCAGCTGCACTTCATGCCAGTGTGATCCCTGCTCACCCTTTCCCCCTTTCTCAGTCTTTCTTCCTTCTCCCTGCCTCTTACCCCATTCTCCAGTTACTTTTCTCACTCTTCTTTATCCTTCTTTATTTCTTTTTATGCAAATCCTAAAAGGCCGAGACTGTGATATTCCCAGGTGGCACAGTGATAAAGAATCCACCTACCAATGCAGGAGACGCAAGACTCAGGTTCGATCCTTGGGTTGGGAAGATTCCCTGGAGGAGAGCATGGCAATCCACTCCAGTATTCTTGCCTGAAGAATCTCATGGACGGAGGAGCCTGGTGCGCTACAGTCCATAGTAGCAAAGAGCTGACACAGCTGAGTGACTGAGCTCACATGTGCGTGATTGTAGCCGGCAAAATAGAAGGCATCCTGTCAGGAATCACACTCTCCAGGTCCTTCTCTATTTATATCCCATCCAAGCTTGCCACACCTCCTCCATGAAGCCCTCCCTGGCCATTCCCTGAGATCCAATTGCTATGATACCATACCTCTCCCTCAGTCCTTAGATATATACTGCCTGGTGTCCTTTCTTCTATTTTTGTCTTATAACTTTTCACCTGTAGCTCATTTTTACTTCAGTAGGATATAAACTCACGGAGTGAAAAACTATGAGTGACTTTGCTTTTGGAACCACCTTTTTGGAAGGTGACTTCCAAAGCACCTGCAGCTGTGGCCTCTGCAGTTATTTTGAATGAATGCTTTCTGCCACTTAAGGTTCTAAACACATACACACAGTGAGAGTAAAAATAAAACAAGACTAGGGTTGATCTAGAGTCAGAATCAGTTCAGTTCAGTTGCTCAGTTGTATCCGACTCTTTGTGACCCCATGAACCGAAGCACGCCAGGCCTCCTTGTCCATCACCAACTCCCAGAGTCCACCCAAACCCATGGCCATTGAGTCTATGATGCCATCCAATCATCTCATTCTCTGTTGGCCCTTCTCCTCCTGCCCTCAATCTTTCCCAGCATCAGGGTTTTTTCAAATGAGTCAGCTCTTTGCATCAGGTGGCAAAAGTATTGGAGTTTCAGCTTCAACATCAGTCCTTCCAATGAACACCTAGGATTGATTTCCTTTAGGATGGACTGGTTGGATCTCCTTGCAGTCCAAGGGACTCTCAAGAGTCTTCTCCAACACCACAGTTCAAAAGCATCAATTCTTCAGCACTCAGCTTTCTTTATAGTCCAACTCTCACATCCATACACGACTACTGGAAAAACCACAACCTTGACTAGATGGACCTTTGTTGGCAAAGTAATGTCTCTGGTTTTTAATATGCTGTCTAGGTTGGTCATAACTTTCCTTCCAAGGAGTAAGTTTCTTTTAATTTCATGGCTGCAGTCACCACCTGCAGTGATTTGGGAGCCCCCCAAAATTAAGTCTGACACTGTTTCCACTGTTTCCCCATTATTTCCTATGAAGTGATGGGACCAGATGCCATGATCTTGGTTTTCTGAATGTTGAGCTTTAAGTCAACTTTTTCACTCTCCTCTTTCATTTTCATCAAGAGGCATTTTAGTTCTTCTTCACTTTCTGCCAGAAGGGTGGTATCATCTGCATATCTGAGGTTATTGATATTTCTCCCGGCAATCTTGATTACAGCTTGTGCTTCCTCCAGCCCAACATTTCTCATGATGCACTCTGCATATAAGTTAAATAAGCAGGGTTACAATATACAGCCTTGATGTACTCCTTTTCCTATTTGGAACCAGTCTGTTGTTCCATGTCCAGTTCTAACTGTGGCTTCCTGACTTGCATGCAGATTTCTTAAAAGCCAGATTAGGTGGTCTGGTATTCCCATCTCTTTCAGAATTTTCCACAGTTTATTGTGATCCACACAGTCAAAGGCTTTTTGTGCAACCTCCAAACTTTCTCCATATGCTATAACCAGTGCGTTCATATGGAGTATAAGTTACAGAGCTAAAAGAATGTGTTGTAGTGTCAGATTGCCTGAACTTGGCTCTCAGCTCCACTTCTAACTGGACAAGTCACTAAAATAACTGGAGCCTCAGTTTGTTGTTGTTGTTAAGTTGCTAAGTCATATCTGACTCTTTGTGACCCTAAGGACTGGAGCATGCTAGGCTCCTGTGTCCTACACTAAGTACTGGAGTTTGCTCAAAGTCATGTCGTGATATCTAACCATCTCATCCTCTGCTGCCTCCTTCTCCTTTTGCCTTCAATTTTTCCCAGCATTGGAGTCTTTTCCAATGAGCTGGCTCTTTGCAAAAGGTGGCCAAGAAATTGGAGCTATAGCTTCAGCATCAATCCTTCCAATGAATATTCAGGGTTGATTTCCTTTAGGGTTGACTGGTTTGATCTCTTTGCAGTCCAAGGGACTCTTAAGAGTCTTCTCCAGCACCACAGTTCAAAAGCATCAGATGTTTGATGCTTAGTGTTTTCAGTGGACCAGCTCTCACTTCCATACCTAAGTACTGGAAAAACCATAGCTTTGACTAGATGGACCTTTGCCAACAAAGTGATATTTCTTTTTAATACCTGTCTAGGTTTGTCATAGCTTTTCTTCCAAGTGGCAAGGATCTTTTAATTTCATGGCTGCAGTCACCATCCACAGTGATTTTGGAGCCCAAGAAATTAAAATCTGTCACTGCTTCTACTTTTCCTTTCTCAGGGCTCAGTTTCAGCTCAGTTCAGTTGCTCAGTCGTGTCCCTGTCTCTTATACACATCTCATTCCAAGATGTCTGGCTCTAGATGAGTGATCACACCATCGTGATTATCTGGGTCATGAAGATCTTTTTTGTACAGTTCTTCTGTGTATTCTTGCCACCTCTTCTTAATATCTTCTGCTTCTGTTAGGTCCATACAATTTCTGTCCTTTATTGAGCTCATTTTTCCATGAAACGTTCCCTTAGTATGTCTAATTTTCCTGAAGAGCTTTCCCACTCTATTGTTTTCCTCTATTTCTTTGCACTGATCACTGAGGAAGGCTTTCTTATCTCCCCTTACTATTCTTTGGAACTCGGCATTCAGATGAGTATATCTTTCCTTTTCTCCTTTGCTTTTCACTTCTCTTCTTTCCACAGCGATTAGTAAGCTCTCCTCAGACAGCTTGCATTTCTTTTTGGGGGGGATGGTCTTAATCCCTGTCTCCTGTATGTCATGAACCTCCATTCATAGTTCATCAGGCACTCTGTCTATCAGATCTAGTCCTTTAAATCTGTTTCTCACTTCCACTGTATAATCATAAGAGATTTGATTTAGGCCATACCTGAATGGTCTAGTGGTTTTTCATACTTTCTTCAATTTAAGTCTGAATTTGGCAATAAGGAGTTCATGATCTGAGCCACAGCCAGCTTCCAGTCTTGTTTTTGCTGACTCTATAGAGCTTCTCCATCTTTGGCTGCAAAGAATATAATCAATCTAATTTTGGTGTTGACCATCTGGTGATATCCATGTGTAGAGTCTTCTCTTGTGTTGTTGGAAGAGGTGTTTGCTATGACCAGTGTGTCCCCTTGACAAAACTCTATTAGCCTTTGCCCTGCTTCATTCTGTACTCCAAGGTCAAATTTGCCTGTTACTTCAGGTATTTCTTGACTTCCTACTTTTGCATTCCAGTCCTCTATAATGAAGAGGAAATCTTTTTTGAGTGTTAGTTCTAAAAAGTCTTGTAGGTTTTCATAGAACTATTCAACTTCAGCTTCTTCAGCATTACTGATCAGGACATAGACTTGGATTACCATGATATTGAATGTTCTGCCTTGGTAACAAACAGATCATTCTCTCTTTTTTGAGATTGCATCCAAGTAGTGCATTTCAGACTCTTTTGCTGACTATGGCAGCTACTCCATCTCTTCTAAAGGATTTTTGCCCTCAGTAATAGATATAATGGTCATCTGAGTTAAATTCACCCATTCAAGTGCATTTTACTTCACTGATTCCTAAAATGTCAGTGTTCACTCTTGCCATCTCCTGTTTGACCACTTGCAATTCATGGACCTAACGTTCCAGGTTCCTATGCAATATTGCTCTTTATAGCATCAGACTTTACTTCCATCACCAGTCACATCCACAACTGGGTGTTGTTTTCACTTTGGCTCTGTCTCTTCTTTCTTTCTGGAGTTATTTCTCCACTTATCTCCAGTAGCATTTTGGGCACCTACTGACCTGGTGCCCTACTAACTAACTGAAAGTTATGATCAACCTAGATAGCATATTCAAAAGAAGAGACATTACTTTGCCAAAAAAGTCCATCTAGCCAAGGCTATGACTTTTCCTGTGGTCATGTATGGATGTGAGAGTTGGACTGTGATGAAGGCTGAGCGCCGAAGAATTGATGCTTTTGAACTGTGGTGTTGGAGAAGACTCTTGAGAGTCCATTGGACTGCAAGGAGAATCAACCAGTCTATTCTAAAGGCAGTTCTGGGTGTTATTTGGAAGGGTTGATGCTAAATCTGAAACTCCAGTACTTTGACCATCTCATGTGAAGAGTTGACTCATTGGAAAAAAACTCTGATGCTGGGAGGGATTGGGGGCAGGAGGAGAAGGGGATGACAGAGGATGAGATGGCTGGATGGCATCACCGAGTTGATGGAAATGAGTTTGAGTGAACTCTGGGAGTTGGTGATAGACAAGGAGACCTGGTGTGCTGCGATTCATGGGGTCGCAACGAGTCGGACATCACTGAGCGACTGAACTGAACTGACCTGGGCAGCTCATCTTTCAGTGTCCTATCTTTTTGCCTTTTTATACTGTTCATTGGGTTTTCAAAGCAAGAATACTGAAGTGGGTTGCCCTTTCCTTCTCCAGTGGACCACATTTTGTCAGAACTCTCCACCATGACCCATCTGTCTTGGGTGGCCCCACACAGCATGTCTTAATTTCATTGAGTTAGACAAGGCTGTGGTCCATATAATCAGATTGGTTCATTTTCTAAGGTCGTGGTTTCTGGCTGTCTGCCCTCTGATGCCTTCTCTCAATGCCTACCATCTTCCTAGGTTTTCTCTTACATTGGACACGGGGTATCTCCTCTCGGCCACTCGCTGCTCCAGCACCGCTGCTGCTTGCTGCTCCTTGATGCCTTATATAATAAGGCATGGTATTCAAACCCTGGCTTCCTCACTGGCTTTGCCATCCATTCTACCCAGTCTTTGCTCATGCCAAGCCCCTTGGATCTATGTCTCCATCACAGAATGTGCCAGGCTTCTCTTCCTGCTTTGTGCTTGTACATGCTGTTCCCTTCCTTGGAGTGCTCTTTGCAAGCTATTCAGCCTGTAAAAGCATTACATGTCCATTAAATCTCAGCCTAGGCCCTCTCTCCCCTGTGATGCTTACTTAATTCCTTCTTGGGTATTGTACAGCCTCTTCCCTTGTGCAACCTCCAAACTTTCTCCATATGCTATAACCAGTGCGTTCATATGGAGTATAAGTTACAGAGCTAAAAGAATGTGTTGTAGTGTCAGATTGCCTGAACTTGGCTCTCAGCTCCACTTCTAACTGGACAAGTCACTAAAATAACTGGAGCCTCAGTTTGTTGTTGTTGTTAAGTTGCTAAGTCATATCTGACTCTTTGTGACCCTAAGGACTGGAGCATGCTAGGCTCCTGTGTCCTACACTAAGTACTGGAGTTTGCTCAAAGTCATGTCGTGATATCTAACCATCTCATCCTCTGCTGCCTCCTTCTCCTTTTGCCTTCAATTTTTCCCAGCATTGGAGTCTTTTCCAATGAGCTGGCTCTTTGCAAAAGGTGGCCAAGAAATTGGAGCTATAGCTTCAGCATCAATCCTTCCAATGAATATTCAGGGTTGATTTCCTTTAGGGTTGACTGGTTTGATCTCTTTGCAGTCCAAGGGACTCTTAAGAGTCTTCTCCAGCACCACAGTTCAAAAGCATCAGATGTTTGATGCTTAGTGTTTTCAGTGGACCAGCTCTCACTTCCATACCTAAGTACTGGAAAAACCATAGCTTTGACTAGATGGACCTTTGCCAACAAAGTGATATTTCTTTTTAATACCTGTCTAGGTTTGTCATAGCTTTTCTTCCAAGTGGCAAGGATCTTTTAATTTCATGGCTGCAGTCACCATCCACAGTGATTTTGGAGCCCAAGAAATTAAAATCTGTCACTGCTTCTACTTTTCCTTTCTCAGGGCTCAGTTTCAGCTCAGTTCAGTTGCTCAGTCGTGTCCGACTCTTTGCGACCCCATGAATCGCAGCATGCCAGGCCTCCCTGTTCATCACCATCTCCCAGAGTTCACTCAGACTCACATCCATCGAGTCCGTGATGCCATCCAGCCATCTCATCCACAGTCATCCCCTTCTCCTCCTGCCCCCAATTCCTCCCAGCATCAGAGTCTTTTTCAATGAGTCAACCCTTTACATGAAGTGGCCAAAGTACCGGAGTTTCATCTTCAGCATCATTCCTTCCAAAGAAATCCCAGGGCTGATCTCCTTCAAAATGGACTGGTTGGATCTCCTTGCAGTGCAAGGGACTCTCAAGAGTCTTTTCCAACACCACGGTTCAAAAGCATCAATTCTTTGGCGCTCAGCCTTCTTCACAGTCCAACTCTCATATCCGTACATGACCACAGGAAAAACCATAGGCTTGACTAGATGGACCTTAGTTGGCAAAGTAATGTCTCTGCTTTTGAATATACTATCTACGTTGGTCATAACTTTTATTCCAAGGAGCAAGCGTCGTTTAATTTCATGGCTGCAGTCACCATCTGCAGTGATTTTGGAGCCCCCCAAAATAAAATCTGACACTGTTTCCACTGTTTTCCTATCTATTTCCTATGAAGTGATGAGACCATATGCCATGATCTTCGTTTTCTAAATGTTGAGCTTTAAGCTAACTTTTTCACTTTCATCAAGAGGTTTTTTAGGCCCTCTTCACTTTCTGCCATAAGGGTGGTGTCATCTGCATATTTGAGGTTATTGATATTTCTCCCAGAAATCTTGATTCCAGCTGTGTTTCTTCCAGCTCACTTTACTCATCTGTAAAATGATTTTATTAATAATACCTACCTCATTGGCTGTGGGAAAGATTAAAAACTACAAAGAAGGCACTTGGCACAGTGCCTGGACTATGGTAAGTGTTCAAAAACATCTGGCATTATTTGTTGTTACTGTTGTAATGATTGACTTGCATCTTTAGCCACTGAATTAAGGGACTATAACTTTTCTTCTTTACATATCCTGCACCATGGTAGAACTTGGCATGGTGTCCCTGAAAGTTTATTGACTAAATAAATGGACAAATGAATGCTTTAGAGAGTAAATTCAGTTACCTTTTTATAATTATCATTTTTCGGAATAGTAATTCCAAGAATGGGCCTCAAAGTTATGTAAAAAGCTGATGAGTATTAATTCAAGGAGCCAACATTTTTCTTATTAAAATAAAGAGCCACTTCCTGAATACATTTATTTTATTATCAGCCCTGAAAAAGATTAATCTAAAAGCTATGAGGTCTCTCAGCAATGCAGGACCTTATCTGTTTCTTATAAGATTTCTCACCATCATAGGGATGACAGTACTTCTGATCTACAGAGATTGAGGACTAATGGGATAATGCATTTCATGAAGGATTCCTAACCACAATATGAGTGGAAGTAACATTAAAGCACATTTTAATTATCTTGTGAAATATTAGCTTGTGAATTCATGTTTTCTATTGACTGCTTTTCTCCCTCTCAAGAGAATTATCGTTCATTCAAGCCCAGGTATATTTAATGCCTTTGGAGTTGTGTAGTGCCGATTCATGTCCTTGGGGACTGTAAGTAATAAGGGTAATTCTGTTCTGTGCATTACCCCAGAACCAAGACTCCACTATCAGAATGAGATGATGCCTTACTCTACCTGCAAGAGAATGGGATTCTGTTGGCATTTTGCAAGTCTGAGTCTAAGCCAGACACTCTGGCAGTTATTTGGGAAATAATATTTGTCTTGCTATCTGCAAAGGCTGCTGGAAGGCTCTAGTGAGCAATTTTATAAAGTACAAAGTGATCTACAAATACGAGCATTTTTACTATTATTAAAAACACATCTCATCTTCCCCTGGAACCTCTAGATAAAGGAATGTTGGTATGATAAAGAGCTAAAGAGGGAGAAACGCTAAAAATCTAATTACCAAATATGGTACTAAGAGAGTAATTACTTGATCAATTAATGATAGGGGCCCTATGTTTAAAGTCTTTCAGTTATACTGGCATCAACCATCTTTGCCTATCAGGATTGGCTTATTTCTGCCAACAAAAAACTACCAAACCACTGAGGCCTAACTGACATGTGATTAATATGGGCTCTGTTAATTGTATGGTTGAGTTTTATGCATGAAGCTGTATCCTTGATTTTTCTCCCTAATTTCCTTCTGTTTAACTGTTGGTTGTAAGACAGTTTTAAATATATCTGCTGAACATGAGTGCAAGTTTTGCAACTTGAAAAGTGCCTGAGTCAGTTTGGGCATTTCATGTAGTAAAACAGACTTGGGGGAACTCATGGGCTGTGAGAGAGATTGTCGCTTGGCTTCCACTTCCAACACTGCTGGCTCTTTTCTGCAGCTGCTCACTGGCACTGAATCTCATCTGTTATCATTAAGCACATGCATAGCATCAATAGTGGCCAAAGGTTTAATCACTTTCTTTCTGCCAGCCCATCCAATGGCCTTCTTCAACCTGTATCTGGACAGATGGAAGATGATGTCAACTCCCAGTCTAGTCTTCTCAGCAATCATTTACCCTTTTTGTTAATGGCACCTCATTTTCTTTTGGGACCCTACCCTTCCTCCTACACTTTGCCTGCTTATATTCCCTGTGGTTCAAGTAAAGCTGATCTCATTTCCCATGCTCCAGGGCAGGTCTTACATAATTAGAATCTTGTGATTGGTTTAAGGATGGTCATGTGACCCAAGCTGAGCTAGTGAGAGGCAACCCTGGGACCTAGGTGGCACCCACCTTCAAAGCAGGAGATGCAAGAGACACAGGTGCTATCCCTGGGTTGGACAGATCCCCTGTAGGAGGAAATGGCAACCAACTCCAGTATTCTTGTCTAGAGGAAACCACAGACAGAGGAGCTTGGTGGGCCATAGTCCATAGGATCACAAAAAGTCGGGTACTACTGAAGCGTCTTAACACACACACGGGGAAAGAACAGTTCTCTCTTTTTATTAAGCTTGAAGTTTCTGGTCTCTTTGTCACAAACAAAGGAGAGTTCAGTCAAGAATGCAGACAGAGGAAAGGAGAGCAAAGAGATGGAGAGAGACAAACTCTGCTGGCCTTGTTTGAATATGTGGTACCCGCACATCATTCATTCAGCAGATGCTTATTCAATTCTCTTTCAAAGCAGCACACCCAATCAGAGTCACAAGGAAGAGCCAGGCAGCTTTTCTTGTCTTAATGAGTTTATATGCCATCAGGAGAGAGGGGTATATAAATAAATATCAGACTAAGTTTGGAAAAAAAGCTGCAGAAATAAATCAAATATAATGAGAAGAGAATATAAGGAAATTGCTTCCATCTAGGAAAGATCTCAGAGAGCTTTATGAAAAGAGAAGCCTTTTTCCTGAGGTCTGGAAGGATAACTAAAGGTGAAAATTCAGGAGAAGAGGAGACACAGAGGTACAAACAACCAGGATAAAGAACAGCAGTAATAAAGGCATGGAAAAGTAGAAGGCATATTTTGGGAATGGTGAATCAGGGCTGAGAGTGGAGAGAGGGTCATTGAAAGACCTCATAAGGACCAAAGCGGATCAGTATCTGTCTCAACCTCCAACTGTGATACCTCAGACAACTCTAGACTTCTCTCCATTGGTTATTCCCTCTGTGAATTGGGGACTATAACTCTGGCCTCTGATACAATCAGCAGAGCTGGGAAAAACAAAATGCACTCAACCACATAAAGTGTTTATAGCTCACTGGAGTAAAGGTGCCCAAAATCTACAAAAATCTTAGTAGCCCCAAAGAAAGTCAGTTGTTTTAGAGTTTTGTCACTTGTAACATAGAGTCTTGACTCAGATGCCACTGCTGATCACCATACCTTCTGCCCCAGCATTTATGTAGAGATCCTTAAGAAAAATGAGACTGAGAGAAAGAAGTCAATCTGCAGGAAATAAGATTCAGTGTTTTAGAGATACTTAGGCATGGTCTTAGCTCTCCAGCCAGAGATTGAAACTGTGACCCCCTGCAGTGAAAGTGCAGAGTCCTGACCACTGCACCCCCACGAAAGTCCCAGAAATACATATATATTTAAAAAACATATTTCCTCCCCTAGAAAAAGTGCTTGGGTCCATCTGACACTTTCCCTTATTTTATTGGAGTGGTCTGATTAAAGTGATTCTGTGACATCTTGCTGGTAGGAGAATGGCATCATTCACTGAAGGAGACCCTGCAGTTCATTCATTCATTCAGTGATGGGTGTCTAGTTGTGCGAGGTGATAAAGATGTGTCAGGTGAACAGGAGCTCTGTTTACCCAACAGAGATTATAATCTAATAGATTTTAGTGAATCAAGAATTTAGGATACAAAAATATAGATTTTGATAATACCCTTTATTGATGGGTAGTACCACCTGAGGATAGATCCTATGACTTTGAAAGTATGTTCATAATATTATTACAGAAATATTCATGCTTCGATATTTGTTTTACTCTATAACGACCCTCAGGTCTTTTATTCTTAAAAAGGAAATTGATGCAGCTCAACAATAGATTGGAAGGATTGAAAAATACACCCCCTCCCCCAAAGCCCCATTAATCCTATTACTCTAAAACAACTGACTTTCTTTGGGGCTACTAAGATTTTTGTAGATTTTGGGCACCTTTACTCCAGTGAGCTATAAACACTTTATGTGGTTGAGTGCATTTTGTTTTTCCCAGCTCTGCTGATTGTATCAGAGGCCAGAGTTATAGTCCCCAATTCACAGAGGGAATAACCAATGGAGAGAAGTCTAGAGTTGTCTGAGGTATCACAGTTGGAGGTTGAGACAGATACTGATCCGCTTTGGTCCTTATGAGGTCTTTCAATGACCCTCTCTCCACTCTCAGCCCTGATTCACCATTCCCAAAATATGCCTTCTACTTTTCCATGCCTTTATTACTGCTGTTCTTTATCCTGGTTGTTTGTACCTCTGTGTCTCCTCTTCTCCTGAATTTTCACCTTTAGTTATCCTTCCAGACCTCAGGAAAAAGGCTTCTCTTTTCATAAAGCTCTCTGAGATCTTTCCTAGATGGAAGCAATTTCCTTATATTCTCTTCTCATTATATTTGATTTATTTCTGCAGCTTTTTTTCCAAACTTAGTCTGATATTTATTTATATACCCCTCTCTCCTGATGGCATATAAACTCATTAAGACAAGAAAAGCTGCCTGGCTCTTCCTTGTGACTCTGATTGGGTGTGCTGCTTTGAAAGAGAATTGAATAAGCATCTGCTGAATGAATGATGTGCGGGTTATTTCACAGATTAAAAATGAGGCTAAATACCTCGTGCTTTCTCTCACCTCTGAGTCTTGCACAGGCTATTCCCCTTCCAGGATAGGTGCCCCCATTCCCCTTACCTCTGCCACTGTCTAGTTTTCAGCCCACACTAAGAAATACATTTAATAGTCAACTCATTATAAACATATCATGAAATATTAACCTTTGCTACCTGAAATGTGTTCTGATCTATATTCTGTTTCCTTGTATTATTTTCTCTTCTACTGTATTATTGTCCAGTCTATTATTTCATTTCAAAAGACGTTGGTTGTGACACAGTGATTAATTTCCTTAAGCTAATAAAAGTTTACAAGAAGCATTGGCCTAGTTGATTCCTACTTATCTTTCAGATCTCTGTTCACAAGTTGCTTCTTGGGAAAGTCTCCTGATCTCCCAGGCTAGATTGAGCCTCTGCTACATCTTCCTCTTCTTCATAGAATTTAATTATGTCTTCTTGTATAATTGTTTGGCATCTTTTTTCCCCATTAAACTCCAAGCTTATGAGGGTGGGTCTTCTTTATTTTTTAATCATCATCTTCTCAGTGCCTAGTACAGTGTCTGGGACCCACCTGTGGACATTAAAGCTTCACTGAATAAATTACCTGGGTGTTTTTAATTTGACTGATGAAAGACTGTCATAGTCACATTTGTGCTTTAAGTAGATCACCTAGGCTACACGCACTTCATTGTTCAAAGGACAGACGAAGTTAGGGAGGTGTTGAAGGGTGGAAGGCTTCGAGGCCAAGAGGGGCTTCGATCAGTTCAGAAGCCAGGATAGAGGGGATCTGAACTAAAGGACAATCAGTGGTGTTGAAGAACTAAGGACAGGTCCCTGAGATTGTTTGAAGGGAAAACTAAGGGAACATAATGATCTGTTTTGGGGGTGAATCCAGTGCTTGGGAATTTTTTCCCATTAAGGTCAGACAGCAGGAAGTTACCCTTCTGGCTCTGGGTGCCTCCCAGGCCGAAGGTCTTCCTCGCCCAGGGTTTTCGGCCCTGGAGAGAGGCGATAAAGGTATCATGGCCTCTCTTGGGTCTACTGCTTTCTTGGTTCTCACAGCACCTTTCCATGGGCTAATTATACCGTGGCTCTCTTTGTTTTCTCCATCGATGTCAGCTTTAAACCAATTAAGATGGGGAGGGATTTCAAGCAAGACTGTGTCTTTATTGGTCAGTTTTACACTAAAGCCTTAGTTCTTAATTAAGGGAGTCCAATGCTCTTGTCTACAGACACAAAACCTCCTGAGGTGACTTAACCCACAGGAGAGGAAGGGCAGGCATCCCGTTTAGAGATGTAACTGCGGCATGGCCCCTCAGTTCCCAGCACCAGCTCTGGACTGGACTGTATTTTCTGGCAATAGCTCTGGAGCCCAAGGCTGTGTCTATGTAGTGTGCTGAGACTTCTCTCAGTACTAGATTTGATATCTGTGCTTGTCATGAGGGCACATTGCCCAGCTATGGTTCAGACTGTCTGTGATTGTTCTAATTTGGTTATTCAAACAGCCAAAATAATGAATAATGCAACTGACAAAAATATTTTTGGTGCACAATGACATCAACCACTTGACCACTGACCTCTGTTAGAGATGAAATTTTAAATCAAGCACAAAACGAGCAGTCCATAGGATGAGATGATATCTATCAGAGGGCATCCCATCTCCTTTTTCTAGGGTCATGCTGTATAGCACAGAGACACTCTGGCTGTATTTCTGCCAGTACCCTTTCCTCTCTCTATTCATTATCTCTACCTCCCTGAGATATACACTTTTCCTCTTCTGGCTTGACTAGGCATCGAACTGTTTCTTCTTAGATGAACTATTTTTCTCCCAAGAAAAATCTCATTTTATTCTGTGCTGTCCGTATTTCTAATCCACTAAGTCCATTTATATTATCACTTGGCCTTGCCCGATGCTTGGACTACTTCTCATTTCAGTGTTGCCATGACTCCAGAGTTGCCATAGAACAAGCAAGGAGAACACTTCCTTCCATTACAGAAAGAAGGAGGGGAGAAGAGGAAGAAAAACCAATGAGAAGAAAAATGATCATCTGTTTACTTTCTGTGTAGGACCAGCTGTGGTTTTCTACAAAATGTGCAGAATCAGCCATATAGAGAGTAATGATAACAAGTACCATTTGAGTGTTTTATATATATTAACTTTCTCAGTTCTTACAGCCACTCCTTGGAGAATGTGCTGTGATCATCTTCTTTCAGCTGAGGAAACTGAGGCACAGAAAGTTTACACATAATATGCCCCAAGTAAGTGTGCTAATGTAACTACTAAGTGACTGAGACTGGATCCTGTGAAACCAACATAAATTATACAGATCCTAAATTTTAGTAGCTTCCAAATTTTCCCTTTTTAAAAAATATTTATTTATTTATTTGGGTTTCCCAGCTGGCTCACTTGTGAAAACTCTGTCTGCCAGTGCAGGAGATGCCAATTTGATCCCTGGGTCACAAAGACCCCCCGGAGGAGAAAATGGTAACCCGCTCTAGTACTCTTGCCTGGGAAATCCGATGGACAGAGAAGCATGGCAGGCTACAGCCCACGGAGTCACAAAGAGTGGGACATGACTGAGCGTGTGCTCACACTCACACTGTAATCGTTTATTTGGCTGTGCCAGGTCTTAGTTGCAACATGCAGACTCTTAGTTGCAGCATGTGGGATCTAGTTCCCTGAAAGTGAAAGTGAAGTCGCCCAGTCGTGTCTGACTCTGTGTGATCCCATAGACGGCAGCCCACTAGGCTCCTCTGTCCCTGGGATTCTTCAGACAACAATATTGGAGTGGGTTGCCATTTCCTTCTCCATTGCATGAAAGTGAAACGTGAAAGTGAAGTCGCTCAGTCGTGACTCTTAGTGACGCCATGGACTGCAGCCTACCAGGCTCCTCCGTCCATGGGATTTTCCAGGCAAGAGTACTGGAGTGGGTTGCCATTGCCTTCTCTGACCAGGTATCAAACCTGCCCCATGCTGCCCCACCCTGCAATGGGAGCACAGAGTGTTAATTTGTGGACCATGGGAAAAGTTCCTAAATTTTTCAGTTTTTAAGCTCAGGTGTCAGACATGAGTGATCTCAACTATTAAACAGTCATTATTTACAAAATGGATGAGAGAGCCTGACCACGCCATCTTGGCTCATTTGCTCTCTCCCCACAAGTAGACTCACAGATATAGAGAATGAACTTGTGGTTACCAATAGGGAGTAGAGGTGGGAGGGATTAGAAATTTGGGATCAGCAGATGCAAGCTATTATATACAGAATTGATAAACAAAAAGATCCAACTATATAGCACAGGAAACTATATTCAATATATGATAAAACATAATGGAAAAGAAATTTTAAAAGATTATATATATATATATATATATATTGTCTTCCCTGGTGGCTCAGAGGTTAAAGTGTCTGCCTCCAATGTGGGAGACCCAGGTTTGATCCCTGGGTCAGGAAGATCTCCTGGAGAAGGAAATGGTAATCCACTCCAGTATTCTTGCCTGGAGAATCCCATGGATGGATAAGCCTGGTAGGCTACAGTCCACAGGGTTCACAAAGAGTTGGACACAACTGAATGACTTCACTTTCACTTTTCTATATGTAATATGTATAAGTGAATCATTTTTCTGTAAAGCAGAAATTCCATAACATGGTAAATCAATTATCCTTCAGTAAGATAAATTGTTTAAAAGCAAAATAATTATGATGTCCATGAATTTGAGTCCCTGTTTTCAATTCTGCTTCTCTAGAGAAAAACCTGACTAATGTATATCATATATATGCTATATTAGTCAAGAAGGTATTTCTAATTTCTAAAAGTTAAGATTTTCTTTGGATTATTTTTAAATTATTTATTTCTTTTTTATGGGCTTAAAAACTTTCTTTTTTTTATTGACTTAATTTAACCCTTAACTTTTTCCAAAAATATATTCTTTGTGGACAAATGCATAGTTGGTTTTCATAAATATTCCAGGGACATAAGAAAAAAATGAGTAGTTCTTGTTTGGTGGATTTGGGATTGAAATATACCTATAATTTTATTATTCATTTCCTCAATCTCCATGTGAGAGAGTTAATTTAGGTAGGTTGATAAGGAGTCCAGAGCCCTCAAGGAGGAAGGGGTCCAGGCCCTTGAGAAGGAGAAAAGTGTCCTGGGCTCTCAAGGAGGCGAAAGGGACAAACATTTTTTTCCTACATTCCTTTGTCTTAGTCACATAAAATGTTTCTTCTTTTAAAGACCAGAACTAATGGCTCAAGGGTATGTTTTTCCTTAAGCTCTGTACCAATAATTATATAACAACAATGTACCCTGCTTGAGGGCTTTTTCCTCCTTCTTAAGAACCTTTTGACTATTCCTGTCACCTTAAAATGCATATTGCGGGAGTGGGTCTGGTAAGACCTTTCTATTGTTAGTTCTCAGTTCAGCTCAGTTCAGTGTCTCAGTCATGTCTGACTCTTTGCAACCCCAGGGACTGCAGCTCAGGCCTCCCTGTCCATCACCAACTTCCGGAGCTTGCTCAAACTCATGTCCATCGATTCAGTGATGCCATCCAACCATCTCATCTTTGTTGTCCCCTTCTCCTGACTTCAATCTTTCCCAGCATCAGGGTCTTTTCAAATGAGTCAGTTCTTCACATCAGGTAGTCAACATTTTGGAGTTTCAGCTTCATGAGTTCTTTCAATGAACACCTAGGATTGATCTCCTTTAGGATGGACTGATTGGATCTGCTTGCAGTCCGAGGGGTTCTCAAGAGTCTCCTCCAATGCCACAGTTCAAAAACATCAATTCTTTGGTGCTCAGCTTTCTTTATGGTCCAATTCTCACATCCATACCTGAGTACCGGAAATACCATAGCTTTGACTAGATGGACCTCTGTTGCCAAAGTGATCTCTGCTTTTTAATATGCTGTCTAGGTTGGTTATAGCTTTTCTTCCAAGGAGCAAGCATCTTTAATTTCATGGCTGCAGTCACCATCTGCAGTGATTTTGGAGCTCCCCAAAATAAAGTCTACCTTTAAAATAATGAATTGAAAAGAGTTCTTTTTGTATTCTGGATACATGTCATTTACAAGATACATGAATTGTGGATACTCTCTCCCTTTTTATGGGTTGTCTTTTTATTTTCTTTATGGTGTTATTTTAACCACAAACATTTTAAATTTTGATGAGTCCAATATTTGTAATATTTTCATCTGTTGCTTGTGATTTCAATAAATAGCTTAGAAATCATTGCTTTACCCAAAGTCTTGAAGATTTAATCCTATGTTTTCTTTTAGGAGTTTTGGCTATTATATTTAGGTCTACTTTTCACTTTAGGTTGTTTTTTTGTACAGTATTAAGTAGGAGTCCCGCTTTGTTGTTTTGCATATGGATATCCTCCCTAGATTCTTTTCCTAAAGTGTTGATACACTCTACAATTTCTGGCATGTTCCTATATATTTTCCATTTATTCTAATAAGTGAATAATCTTGGCTGGGAGTAGAATCTTGGTTGCAATCTCACAGTGTCTGTAGCTGCTATTTTACTGTTTTTTAACTTCTATGGTGGCAGTAAAAATATCTGTTGCCATTCTGATTATTTTTTCCTTACAGAGCTTGTGTTCTTTTTTTTTTTTTTTTAATTGAAGGATAATTACATTACAATATTGTGTTCAGTTCAGTTCAGTCGCTCAGTTGTGCCCGACTCTTTGCAACCCATGAATCGCAGCACGCCAGGCCTCCCTGTCCATCACCAACTCCTGGAGTTCACTCAGATTCACGTCCATTGAGTCAGTGATGCCATCCAGCCATCTCATCCTCGGTCGTCCCCTTCTCTTCCTGCACCCAATCCTTCTCAGCATCAGAGTCTTTTCCAATGAGTCAACTCTTCAGTGTCTGTAGCTGCTATTTTACTGTTTTTTAACTTCTATGGTGGCAGTAAAAATATCTGTTGCCATTCTGATTATTTTTTCCTTACAGAGCTTGTGTTCTTTTTTTTTTTTTTTTAATTGAAGGATAATTACATTACAATATTGTGTTCAGTTCAGTTCAGTCGCTCAGTTGTGCCCGACTCTTTGCAACCCATGAATCGCAGCACGCCAGGCCTCCCTGTCCATCACCAACTCCTGGAGTTCACTCAGATTCACGTCCATTGAGTCAGTGATGCCATCCAGCCATCTCATCCTCGGTCGTCCCCTTCTCTTCCTGCACCCAATCCTTCTCAGCATCAGAGTCTTTTCCAATGAGTCAACTCTTTGAATGAGGTGGCCAAAGTACTGGAGTTTCAGCTTTAGCATCATTCCTTCCAAAGAGCACCCAGGGCTGATCTCCTTCAGAATGGACTGGTTGGATCTCCTTGCAGTCCAAGAGACTCTCAAGAGTCTTCTCCAACATCACAGCTCAAACACATCAATTCTTCTGTGCTCAACCTTCCTCATAGTCCAATTCTCACATCCATACATGACCACAGGAAAAACCATAGCCTTGGCTAGTTTTGACCATAGCCTTGTGTTAGTTTCTGCTATATATCAGCATGGACCAGCCATAGGTATCAGTATGTTCCCTTCCTCCTGAACCTCCCTCCCACCTCACACCCCAACTCACCCCTTTAGGTTGTCACAGAACACATGATTTGAGTTCCTTGTGTCATATACAGCAAATTTCCACTGGCTATTTAATTTTACATATGGTATTGTTTCAATGCTATTCTCTCAATTTGTCCCACCCTCTCCTTCCTTCATTGTCTCTACAAGTCTGAGCTTACATTCTTTTTATTTGAATGCTTTTCTTTTTACCCAAAGTTTGGAATATTACCAAGATGTTTCTTCATGTGCCTCTTTACTCTATAGTCCTGACAGAATCCAAAGAATCTTATGTGTTGTAACTCTTTTTTTACTTCTTCTGGAACACCCATGATTCACATATTGGGTCTTCTGGATATATTCTCCACAGCTTAAATTTTCCTTCATGATTTCCATCTCTTCCCATTTTTCCTTTGTGCTTTGAAATATTTCTTATAATTTGATCAGTGACCACTCTCTATTTTTATTCCTTTCCTGACTCTCTTAGTTGAGATTTTTTTAGACTCCAGTAAGGCTATCTTGTTGTTGTGTGTTTTGTAGTTGAGTCTCCATAAGTACTTGTCATTTTTTATTATTTTATTTTAAATTTATCTTTTTAGGCCATGCTTTGCAACATGTGGGATCTTATTTACCCAACCAGGGATTGAGCACATGTCCCCTGCTTTGGGAGAATGGAGTCTTAACCAATGGACCACCAGAGAAGTCCCCAAGTACTCATTATCTTTATTTAAAAAGTGTTGACATTCTTCTTCAGCAGCTCTATTTCACTGTACATGCATTCTGTCTCTTATGGATATTTCTGTATCAGCAGAAACTCACATTACCCACATCTTTACTACAGCCTGCTGTCCAAAGATCTCAGAAGCCATTAGAAGTGGGAGAGGTAGAGAGATTGAATGAGTGCCTGAGAGAGTGAAGGAGTTCGGATCATTATCTTCCAAGGACTCCTGCCACAGGTTACACCACTTCAGTTTCAATTTCTGATCTAATTCTCTGCCTCAAGTAGAATGGGTCCTCTTAGACCTGGGCCTGCATCCTATTTGTTTTTGCACACTTAACACTTGGCCCAGGGCATGAGGCATAATGGACTTTCATTAGCTGTACTTGGAATGCATGAATGCAAATGTGAAACTCCGATGAATAATTTGATCAGGACTCAGGAAATTCATCTAGACTCTTGCATTGCTCACAAATTCTTTGACTCTGGTAATTTAAACAAAGGAGATTTTATTGGAATGATACTGAGATAGTCCAAGAATTGAGAAAATAGAGAACTAGGCCTGGAGATGGGCAGGAGGCAAGGCATCCCTTGAGGGCCAGGAAACTAGAAGTCAGGACTAACCAAGCAGTAGAAACACTATGATCAGTGTTACATTACTGAGGAAATGTCCCCCAGTCTTTTTTTAAAAAATTGATTGCTCAATATTTAAAGCCCTGCAGAGACTCTATCAGCTGTGCAGCTATACAACAACCATGGCAGGAAGGATTTGGTCTACTGGTTTCTGGAGTGGGAGCCAGGCATCTGGATTTCCCACTCCTCAAAGGCTAACCCACAAAATAAAGGGTAATTCCCCCTAAGGGACAGGAGTGTTCTAGGGAGGGGAGCATAGTGCCGGGTGGTCATAAAACAATGTTTCCAAAAAAGGAGCATTCTAGAAGAGAGGTGTCTGATTTCCAAAGTGGAGCAAATGTTCCCTCTCTGGAGTCTACACTTTCCCCCTGCTGTTAGAACCCCTGAGATTACTGCCAATGCGGAGTGAGGGAGGGGAGAGGTAAGGGTTATTGAAATGCTATCAGACTCCTACTGGCCCCTCTGTCTTCCAAGCCTTTCTCTACTGAAGTGGGTTTTATTCTCTTGGGAGCCAGGGGAATTCTCAAAACTCATATTATGGAGAGGCAGGTGGGCTCCTGGGCTCCTACAATCAATCTATCTTTCATAAAAGCAGTGTAGGGATGACATTTAGGTTCTTAGATTAAACAGGCTTTTGTGGGTTGGATTGAGATGTTAGTCACTGAACAGTGCTACTAGTTTCCAAACGACCTTCCTTTCCCCCTCTCTTTTCTCTATAAATGTTTACTGAATGTCAGTTGTTGGAAACCAAAACAGCCCCTTTTTAAGCTCCAGTACTCTGACCACCTGACTCATTGGAAAAGACCTTGATGCTGGGAAAGACTAAAGACAAAAGGAGAAGGTGGTGGCAGAGGATGAGATAGTTAGATAGCATCACTGATTCTATAGACATGAATTTGAGCAAATCCTGGGACACAGTAGAGGACAGGGGAGCCTGGCATGCTGCAGTACTTGGGGTGAAGAAGAGTCTGACATGACTTAGCGACTGAACAGCAACAACATGGAACTTACAGTTTAGTGGGAGAAAACAGATATGAAACAAAAACCCACACAACTAAGCACGTATTTGTAAACTGGTTCTGTACTAATAATAATTAGAGTCATGATAGAGATATACTTCAGATGGGGGAGATCTGAAAAGGTCTCTTTGAGGAAGTGACACATTAGCTGAAGACTCGAATGTCTTAGGCAAATTGCTTCATTCCTCAGTTTCCATCTCTTGGCAAAAAGTTCCGTCTTGCAGTTCTCAACCCTGGGTAGTGTTTCAGGTGTGTCATTTTGTTGTTGTCATCACAAAGATTCAGGGAGTCTAACTGAAATTTTGTGTACAGAAGCATCAATACTAAATGCTAACGATGGTTCTGCATAACAAAGAAGAGTCCTGCTTGAAATGCTAACAACAGCTTCATCTGAGAAGCCCATAGGCAGCCAACCTCATCAGGAGAGGTGCCCCTCAGTGTTTGTTGCTCTGGAAGTGATGGATGGAATCAGATTAGCACAGCTTGAGTCCCTTGTCCACTCCTGGACCAAGTACAGTGACTCAGAGTGGGAAGGGGTGAAACTACCAAGGCTAATAGTGGTGCTGAACTTCTGCCGGGCTGGCAGAGAAGCTGATGACTATTACATGGGTGAGAAGGGCAGTGCTGCAAGATGAGGCTGGATAGAGAGGCAGGGCCGATCACTCAGGGCCTTGTCAAAGATGCTGGATTCCTCCTGGGTGCCCTGGGAGACCACAGACAGGTTTTAAGCAGGGGAAGAGGATAGCATAATTTGTGCCAAACTTCAGAGCATGTTCGTGTTTAGTGGAGACACGACTGAGCAACTGAACATGTACGCACGTATGGGCTTCTTGCCTAGACTTTTCTGCACGGAAGAAACACTGTATCTCCTCTGCCTCTCTTACTTTCTCCTTTCTTATATCTTTTTAATGAATAGCTTCCATTGTCTTCTACCTAGAGATAAATGACAAAGGCAGAATTGTGCCTATATTCTTTCATAGGCCTCTATCAAGTATGGTTTTCTGATCTACATCACATTTCAAAATTTGCTTTCTGCCCTGGAGATGAGGGTTGGAAATGAGCAAGTGTTCTTATCCCGGGAAGTCATTGGTTTAATCCAATTAACTACCTAGTGGAAAATCTCTCCACCCCAGCAATGCTTATGCTGTGATGGCCAAGTCCAGGGCATCGCCAACATATCTTTGCAAATTTCATTAGCAGTGGCTATTTCCATTTTCTTCTAGGTTATTAATGAGTTTGTTAAATGAGGTCAATTCCAGCACCAGCCTCTGACATGCTCTAGTGGACCTTTTGCTTCCAACCAGATGTATTTCCTGTTTATCCTTGATTACATAATATTTTCACCCTGCCCAGCAATCCATTTAGATGAGAGCATTCAAACACAGGCCAATTTAATTGGAGCACAACTTTTATGGAAGTAGAGGTCAAATGCGTTTCTGATGCCCACATAATGTTACCGTGCTCTTGTCACCTGCTCACTGTCTGTTCTATCTCTTTTATACTTCTTCCTATTGCTTTTTGACAAACAAGTTTTTTCAATTGTAATAAAATGCACACAACATAAAATTTACTACCTTAGCCATTTTAAGCGTACAGTTCAGTAGTGTTAAGTGTATTTATACTCTTATGCAGGCAATCCCCAGAACATTTTTATCTTGCAAAATTAAACTCTATACCCATGGAAAAACCACTCTTATTTTCTCTTCCTCTAAGCTCCTGGAACACTCTACTTTCTGTTTTTACAAATTTGGTTACTCCTGATACCCTATGTGAGTAGAATCATAGAGTATTTATCTTTTTGTGACTTACTTATTTCACTTAGCATAATGTCCTCAAGGTTCATTCACATTGAAGCATGCGTCGGAATTTCTTTCCCTTTAAGACTAAATAATATTTCATTATATATATATTCCATTGTATATATATATTCCATTATATATATATTCCATTATACATATCTACATATGTATACACTAGATATTGATTATCCATACATCTGTTAATGGACAATTGGGCTGCTTCTACCTTTCAATTATTGTGAATATTGCTGCTATGAACTTGGGTGTACATCTCTTTTGATTATTTTATTTATATACCCAAAAGTGAAATTGCAGAATCATATGGAAATAGAATTCGTCTGAGAAACTGTTATACTATTTTCCACAGTGGGTCACCATATAACATTCCTACTAACAGTGCACCAAATTTTCAGTTTCTCTATATCTTTCCCAGCATTTGTTATTCCTATCTTTTTGATTACACCCAACCTAATGGGTATAAAGTGATATTTCATGGTGGTTTTGGTCTTCCCAGTGGCTCAGATGGTAAAGAATCTGCCTGCAGTGCTAAAGACCTGAGTTTGATGCTAAGTTGGGAAGGGCTCCTGGAGGAGGGCATGGCAACCTACTCCAGTATTCTTGTCTGGAGAATCCCCGTGGACAGAGGAGCCTGGTGGAATACAGTCCATGAGGTCACAGTCAGACACGACTGAGTAACTAAGCACAACAGCACAGC